>CM038219.1:64014822-64116030 GCA_021442155.1 Cymbidium sinense | reverse complement strand
GGAACATTTCTATCACATAATAGTCGATGCATTCCTCCACTTCAACCATCCAACTTGAATTCTACTAATAACATCTCCATCTATTTCACCATCATTTTGAACAATAGACCTAAATATTCAATCGCCACTCTTATTAATGATTTTATCACCTAAAGTCACAACACTACCACTAAAACTTCTACAACTAAAATTACACTCCATATATTCGCTTTAGATCTACTTAAACGAAAACCTTTAGACTCTAAAGTTGACCTCCATAATTCAAGTTTCTTGGACTCTCTAGTCTTATCAACAAGAAGAATGTCATCAAGAAAAGGTATACACCAAGGTACATCTTCTTGTAAATGCCTCGTAAGAACATCCATAACTAAAGTAAAAAGATAAGGGCTTAATGTTGATCCTTGATGTAATCCAACCAAATAGAAAATATTTTGTCAATCCTCCTTGTGTTTGGACACAAGTAATGACTCTAGTATACATATCCTTAATGACTTGAATATAACCAATATTAACTCTTTTGTTCTAAAACTCTAAAGAACATCTCTTGAGACTTTATCATAAGCTTTCTCTAAATCAATAAATATCATATGTAGATCCTTCTTACTTTCTATGCTTCTCCATCAAACCTCTTAACAAATGTATAACATCCATAGTAGATCTACCGGCATGAAACCAAACTGATTGTGAGAAACTTAGATCACATCGTAACCTATGCTCAATTATTTCTCTCCCATAATTTTAATGTATGGCACATTAACTTAATTCATCTATAATTTGCACACTCTTGTGCATCACCTTTATTCTTAAATATAGAACCAACAAACTTTTTCTCCACTCATCCGGCATCTTTTAGTCTTTAAAATAACATTAAAAAGATTTGTATGCCAAGAAATTCCTTGATCTCCTAAACATTTCCACACTTCTATTGGAATATTATCCGTCCTACCGCTTTTCCACATTTAATTTTCTTTAAAGCTTCACTAACTTCGTGATTTACTACGATGATAAAAATGAAATTCTCTATTTTTGTTTAGGGTATTAAGGTTGCTAAAATCAATCTTACTTTCAGATCCTTCATTGAAAAGTTTATCAAAATACCTCATCCACCTATTTTCAATATCTTTTTCTAAGAAAAGCACTTTTTTTCTAAGTCTAGAAACTAAACAAAATTTTGACATCATTTCGTCTAGGGGGAGCGACATCTAACGGATGTTGGCTTACTTAAGACGCCTCATAGCGTGAGCGCCTCTGACAAGACCATTTTCATCTCGTCGTGCCCTCATGAGCACGACGAGGCCTTCAAATTTGCAAAGAAACACAAGCATGTATATATCTACATTCACACATTGATCCCACATGTTTTGACTCATTTTTCTATGCGTTGCAATGATCGGTAAGAAAACGGGGTTGGGTATGCCGGAAACTAAGAGAAGAACCCGCCTCATAATCTGTTCTTCTTTAAGAGAAAATTGAAGGTAATGCAGGAGTGTGATGTCGGACAGAAAGAAGAGCCCACCTCATGACGGTGTTCTTCTATGAGGCAAAGTGAAAATTGAAAATGTAATGCAAGGAGGGCCACCAAAAGAAAAAAACCTCATGACTTGTTCTTCTCTCGACAAGCGAAAAAAATTGAAAATGTAATGCAAGGAGGGCGATGCTAGAAACCGAAAGAAGAACCCACCTCATGACGGTGTTCTTCTCCGGTTGCGACGAAACCTAGCAGGAAATTCGAATTTGGAAAAAAGGGGAAAATTTTGGATTCAGAAATGCGAGAATTTGAAAATGGATTTTCTATTTTGGAGGAAATGAGAGAAAAACAAAGGAATTTTGGATTGAGGTTAAGGTAAAGAGGAGAAATTCAGATTTGTAAGGGTGAGGGAAAATGGGATTTCGGAATGGGATTTCGGATTTATGAGGGTGAGGGAAAAAATGAGATTTTGATTTTTCAATTGAGAGGAAAAGATAGAAAATCAAGAAGAGAAGAAGAGGAAAAGAAAGAAGAAGGAAGAGGAAGAAGGAAGAAGAAGAAAGAAGGCAAAGGAGAAGGAGGAGTTACCTTTTCGGTTTGGAAGAGGGGAGGGAATCAGAGAGAAGAGGGAGTTGTGGTTTCAAGGCAAATGAGAAGGAAGCCTCATTGGAGAAGAGAGCGATCTCTCGCTCAAATGGGGGGAAACCAACAGCTCTTGCTTCGGCAAACGGGAGCCGAAGAGGAGCCCTGCCGCATGAAGAAGGGGAGTTGACAGCTCGCATGGAGAAGTTAAATAACGGGAGGTCGCATCAGCGTGAATAGAGAATTGGGTTTATTAGGCTAGGATTAGGTTTTAGATCTTTTAACTTGTTTTTAAATTAATTAATCGACTTTAAATTGAGTTTTATGTCGACGACAGATAATCAATATATATATATATATATATATATATATATATATAACGCAAATTGCTTCGCATAGGTCGCTTTGGTTGAAGTCGCCAAATTACGCCAATTTCAACTCAATGCACGCCGCCGCTGACCGCCGACATTCGCGGCACATTGTCGAATTGAGTGCGAACAGTCTTATTCGATAGATTTCAATATTTTAAAGCTAACGACACAATCAATTTTGTAAACGGAGGTTGTTTGGTTTCGGTACCTCTTGACCTCGATATGCGCTAGGCGTTGACCACTGACGCTTGATCACTTGATCGCTTGATCATCAAGATGTGCAATATTTATATTCTGACTAGTTTCAACATTATGAACGCTATGACTAAGTCCATTCATCGATCAGGTTATTTGGGTTGATTTTGGTGATGTCAGTATTTCAACCTCGACGACGTCGTCACTTCAAGTCATTCGACATTTGCACAAACTCGCCTGAATTAAGCGTAGACTATCTCATTTGATAGTTTTTGATGTTTTGAAGCTAACATCATGCTCCATTTTACGAACGAAGGTCATTCAGACATCGTCGCAGCTTCCCAACTATGATATGTGCCATCACATCGATTCGACGCTTTATCTCCTTTAGATTATGCAATATTTATATTCTGATGAATTTCGATGTTCTGAATGCGACGGCGAAGTCCGTTCGTCGATCGGAGGTCGTTTCGACCATTTTTGATGACATCTAATGCATTTTGAGCCCTAATTCGCCACCGCTACTTCCGGTTTTTTAATTCGATTTGTTGGCTGACTTGACGTATGACACATATGATGAAGGTCAACAAATGCCCCCAATAAATATGATTCACACATAAGTCACATTTGTTGAAAACTAATTTTGGCCACTACGTAACTTGGATCATTTCAGCTTTCGATTGCAATTGCTTATGGAGCTTTGATAGAATTTGTCATTAGTATGATACTTCATTTAGGACATGCTAAGTGACGAGATTGACCGATTTGTTAGAATCAACTTATCGGATAGATAAGAGTTCTTACACCATTTACTTTCTACTTCAATGATTTTGCTGAAGATCTCTTTCTTTTATGTCATTGCAGATTTGAGTTTCCTTCCACCCTAGCGTCATGCTTGGTTGGGTTTGATGGAGGAATTGGTTTATTTATTTTGATGAAGGATTCCGTTGGGGAATTGGTTTATCCGTGCTTGGTCAGATTTGAAATTCCTTCTGTCCTAGTTTTAAGCTTGACGAACTTGATGAATGACTGACCTGATTTGTCTATATTGACTTGTCAGGAAGTGTATGTACGTCATGAACCCTGTGCTTGCTGTTTTGACGGATTCGTTAAAGGGTACAAACAGATGACCCGGCCTTTCGGCTTATATAAGGTTAATGTTGAGTTATTAGGCTAGCAACATGTGCTTTAACAGACTGAATAACCACAAAATTCCTTTACTTTGGCCATTGTATGAACTATGAAATTGCTTTCTCGGTCCTTCTTTCTGTTTTGACATACTTGATGAGGAGATTGGCTTTGATCCGTGCTTTGAGCTTGATCAAATCATTTGAGAATAAATTAAAATATCATCTTATAGGCAATATAAAGATTGATTAGAGGTAGCCCTGAATTGAGTGTTTCCTCGGATTATTTTGACCCATCGATCAAGTAGAAAGATCTCTTGGATCCTGGTTTCTTGCAATCACTAAACTAGATCTGGTTTGAGATTGAACATCTATCATCATTGACCGACGAGCAGCTTTTCACTACCGCTTTTCTTACGCTTGTTGAGAGGAGAGCGCGCAACTCGACCACATTTGATGAGTTCAACCTTTAGATCTTACCGAGTCTTCGACTTAAGTCAGTGGGTTGGTGATTTTATCCTTAGATTGACAAATGGGGCTCTTTCACCGCGGCCTTTTCTTGCATGAGTGAGAGCCGAACTCGCCATTTGTGTTGTTGAGTTCGACCTTTAGAATCCACCCGTGTCCTAGACTTCAGGATTTAGAGGTTGTTGTTTCTCCAACTTAATTGATTGAAGCCTCTGAAATTGGGAGTTCTTCTAACTTGATCTTCAGAATTTGACAAATCTAAGAGATAAATTTTTGATATTTAGGTCGCCTTTTCTTGCATAGAAATAGATTATTTTTATTCCTACAAGAACCCGTAACTTAACAATAATAATATGGGTATATTCGTGATTTTAGCATAAAGCTCAATGTCAACTTGAATTAGAATATATTCGAGGATCTCGCCTTATAACACGATGTCAACTCAAATAAATTAAACACAACTAAAAAAATATCTCCTGCCTTGCGGGAAATTCTAAAGCACATTTAGAAGAACTTTCAAGATAAAAATATAGAAATACATCAATATTTGAATTGATATGCTCTTAAGAGGGTTTTAACATACAACATTGATTTCATTTATATATAGAAATCTAAAATGTCCCTTGTGTAACAGGGGAGTTTTCATGGAAAAGTTCTTTTCATCTAGAGTAGGTATATTTATTTAGGGATCTCGGCATGAAGCATGATGTCGACCTAAATAAATATAGTAAAAAAATGCCCCTTGTCTTGCAGGGGGATTTCTATTGTACCTTGCGAATGTATTCATCATGTGTAATGCTTTTTCAAGTATCGACCATTAACTGTCGGCATTGGTCTTTCATCTTTTAAGTCAATGAGTTGATATGCCCCTCATTGATACACTTTTTCAATGATAAATGGGCCCCCCCAATTAGGCTCAAATTTGCCACCAAATTTTTGATTGCGGATAATTGATCTTCTCAGCACCAAGGCCAATTCTCATTTTTGGAAAGTTCGAGGCCGCACCGTATGGTCAAAAAGCCCTGGACATCTTTGCTCGATAGAATTCTAGATTTTGGTGAGCTTGCAATCTAACTTCGTCGAGCGTGCTAAGTTCCTCCATCCTCAAATGAGCATTTTTGATCTTTAGTTAGATTGTATTGGATGGACAAAGTGAAGACAACTCAACTTCGAAAAGAAGCCGCTTCTAAATACTAATGAATAAGGAGTGGCTTTAGCTCCTTGTAGGTGGTTTGATATAATGCCTCTATTAGTTTGGTATGTCATTCTCTTTTATTTTTAGTGAGAATCTTCTTGAGCAGTTTGACCAACGTCTTGTTGAAAGCCTCCGCCAAACCATTTGCTCTTAGATTGTATATTGAAGAGTATCGCCAATCAATTTTGTGTCGATCAACGAATCTATAAATCTTTGCACTTTTGAAAGCTGTGCCATTATCAAAAATTACCACATGATGCGTGAAGAAGTTGATCACTCAGTCAGCAGTAACTTCTTTAAATGGGATAGCTTTAGCCCACTTAGAAATAGTCACGCAGGATGAAGTCCCAACGACGGTGGATCAATTGGTCCAATTACATTTGTATCCCAACATTCGAATGACCAATATGCTATTGTTGGGTGTAGTGGATTTGGAGGTTGGTGGATTATATTCCCATGTACTTGTCATTCATGACCTTTTAGCATGATTGACTGATACCAATACAATATCCCATCATTTTGATCTTTATTGCCATATTGGAATTTGACTGGTGTGCACCACAAAGTCATTCATGAACTTCAACCATCACTTTGCTAGCTTCCTCTACATTTGTATAACCACATTTGTTTAAAGGATCTAATATATAAAATTGTTGAAAGTATAACGCAATATTCTCTTCTCGATTTGAGCTGTCAGTGATTTATTTTTTTGGTAATTTGTCTTCTTTAAAGTAGTCGATGAAGAGTTGCCTCCAATCATGTGGCTCTTCTACAATAAAAGCTTCTCATTGCTTTTCTAAGGCAATGTCATTCTTAACTCTTCTAGGTATAGTTCCATGTTGATTTTGAGGAGTATGAGGAGCAACCCGAGTCAAATCCTGCTGGGTCAAATTTGATAACCCCTCTACCTACGGGGATGGATACTTTATTTATTCTAGAACTCGTCGAGTAAATATGTCGATCAAGATATAATCACCATTCATACTTGTCATTTCCTTAGCTAATTTTACTAAGCAATCGACTTTAATATTCTCGGATCGAGAGACTCGAGTTAGTATGATATTTGATATTTGCTTCATAAGCTCGAGAACTCGCCAGATAGAAAGCAAGCTTGTTGAGTCTATAGATGGCAAGTACTTGATTTATAAGGCGAGAATCGTCAAAATATGTAAATTTTGAATGCATGAAAATAGTTTCTTCAAGACCACTAATGCTTCATACTCACCATTATTAGTTCTTGGCTCAGTCAATCCATATGATCATCCCATTATCTCTTCTTCTGTTATGAAGATGATGCCGATTCCTCGCTTGCCCTTGGAAAATTTAGAAGTTTGACTTGTTTGATCGATGAGGCTCCATCAAAGTACATTTTCAAATTTGTGATTTTTCTTTCTTCATGAGCATAATTTGCATCATCATCATGAAGAGAATAGTCCACAAGGATGGGATGTGCCTAAAAATATGCTAAGACTTGTCCCTTCACTACTTTCTATAAGCATGTGATATCAAATTATAATATCGCACATCTTGCTAATCAATACTGATCTTATCATCAAGTACTTCAGCGGATCGATCCTTGAGATTAGAGTACTCTTGTGAGATAACATATAATGATAGAGTTTTTGGACTGCAAAGATCAATGCCAAACAATGCTTCTCTATCGGAGAGTTTCTCATTTCTGCTCATATTAATCTTCGATTGATATAATAAAGAGCATTCTCTTTACTTTCTTCATCGTGTTGTGCTAATAATATCCCAAGGAACTCTTCTAATGTAAATGTGTATAGAATGAGAGGCTTGTGAGTAGGCCGTAAGGATTTGTAGATTTAATAAGTAACTTTTAATGCTATTGAAGGCTTCTCACTCCTTATCCCATTTGAATGGAGCATCCTTCTACATCAACCTTGCAAATGGTTGACAGGTTTGATATAAATTGATAATGAATGCAAGTTATCCTAAAGAACAGAGATGATGCAAACTCTTCTGGTGGAGGCATCTTCACAATTGTCTTGATTTTAATCAATTTCAATACCTCTGGCATATAATATACCCAAAAAAATTTTGAGGATACCCAATGCACATTTTAGAGGATTCATCTTGAGATCATATTTTTGATTCTCTCCAGTACAATTCTCAAGTCTTCAAAGTGATTTTCACGATTTAAGCTTTTCACCACCAAATCGTTAACATAATCTTCTACCTTTTGATGAATCAACTCATTAATAATAAGCGTCATGGCTCTTTGGTATGTAGCTCCAGCATTTTTCAAGCCAAATGACATGACCGTGTAGCAATAGATGCCAATAGGTGTTTTGAATGATGTATATTTTTCATCTTCAGGTGCCATTTTGATTTGGTTGTATCTCGACGATTCGTCTATGAATGAGAACATGCAATAGTTGGAAGTGTTGTCCACTAGTAGTTCTAATATTGGAGGCGGAAAGTCATCTTTTAGGCACGCCTTATTTAGGTCCCGAAAGTCAATGTGGAGATAGATTTGACCGTTCTTCTTCCTAATTGTGATAATATTGGCTATCCAATCTGCATACTTCTCCTTTCGGATGAAGCCTGCTTCAATCGATTTTTTAGTTTCTGCAATTACCTGTTCTTCAATCTTCAATCTCATTCGCTTGGAGCTTGTTTAACGTTGCTGCATCCGTTTAATAGCTAGTTTATAAACTGCTACATCAGGGGATAAGCCTGATATTTCAGAATATGTCCAAGAAAAGTAATCCCTGAATTCACAATGTAGCACTTTTAACTCTTCAACTTTCTCATCGGGCACAAAAGTTGGATGGGGATCATCTTGCCTCCTAGGTTGATTTCTTTGAGTTCATCCATGGTAGTTGTTTGTCCACCATCTTTGAATTTTTTAGTGTGCTTGGCTTCCACCTCTTCATCATTTGTGAGAGGATTTTCATGGATATCATCTTCTACATCACTCTCAGTTTTGATCTCAGCTTCTATTATGTTATAACAAACTTTATTTTGATGAGATATGCGGATGAACCTAAGACCTTTAGTGATAAACTTATCACTTCTTGAGAGAACTTCTTTGACTTCACATCTTGTTAAAGATTTGAGTTCTATATTTAGTAGTTTCAATATGAATTCCAAGCTTATGCATCATTCTTCTAATTTCATTGTATATTATATTAGTATTCTTGTTGGCACTATCTCATTGAAATTTTCATATTAAGTAGTAGATCAAAATTGTAAGGTGAGACTCTTGATTTGTAGAATAGAGTTCTATTACGCCACTCTTGCTCAATGGTGGCACATAGAATGTTATCAATTCTTCAATATTATGAACCTCAGAGATTTCTTTGAAGCATTGTTGAGGGATGGGTATGATTTTGAGTGAGTCATCTGACTCTATCAAGTGAGCTATCATCCTTGATGCAACCATATGAACTCTATTTCCATAAGTAGATTCAAAATCATAGTTTGAACTAGAATCACTTATTTCATACTCTGCCTTTCTTGAAAGCTTATAAGTTCCTTAGGTTTGACAGAATATCTTCTTCTTTTGTGTCACTTCCCAAATGAGGAACTAATTTTCTTGACTTAGGTGTAGAATCAAGTGCTTTAGGAGAGACATTGTGTTCTTTCTTCCTCTTTCGCTCACTTTGTGAAATTATTTTTAGTTCTGGATGCTAATGCTTTAAGAGGCTCATTGGCTTAGGCTCTTTGAGGATGAAGTACTTTGCATCTTCATAAATCTTTGCTTCATTGATGGAGAATGGTTGTAGGTTACTAGGAATTTTGAATTTTTCTCCTTCTTTAGGTACTTCATATCGGATGCATAGTTGATGGGATCATGCCATACCCATGTAGCCACTACCAAGAGAGCTCTAAATGATGTATCAACATCAATTACATGAAACTTGCTTCGTATAAATCTCGAACTTGAGCGAGAATAAAAGAACCAGAGTTTTGCCCTTTTTATTGAAACCATGAACCATCAACTTATCTCTCCCAAGATGTTGGATATCAAGTGATGATTCTCTTAATACCTTTAGACTCATAAGATTGATAGTAGAACTTGGATCAATCAATATTCGACTGATCGAGATGCCATCACTCTCTAAGGTAATATATAGAGGACGGTTGTGATATGTGTTCCCAACATAAGATCTTCCTCTAAAATGTGATTCGGGAGATCTTGAGTTTACCGTCCATGCATTTTCAAAGAAAGTAAGCTTCATAAGATCTTCCTCTTTACCGCTCTTTCACTTTGTGAAATTATTTTTAGTTCTCAAGTGGATGCTACCGCTTCAAGTGGCTCGGCTTACTCTTTGAGGATGAAGTACTTTGCATCTTCATAAATTTTTTGCTTCATTGAGAGAATGGTTGTAGTTACTAGGAATTCAATTCTTCTCCTTCTTTTAGGTACTTACACTAATGCATAGTTGATGGGACCATGCCATACTCATGTAGCCACCACGACCCAAGAGAGCTCTAAATGATGTATCGACATCGATTACATGAAACTCTTAGCTTCTATATATAAATCCTGAACTTGTGGAGAATAAAAGAACCGAATTTTTTTTGCCCTTTTCATTGAAATCATGAACCATCAACTTATCTCTCCAAGATGTTGGATATCAAGTGATAATCCTCTTAATACCTTTAGAATCATAAGATTGATAGAAGAACCTAGATCAATCAATATTCGACTAATCGAGATGCCATCACTCTCTGCGGTAACATATAGAGGACGGTTGTGATATGCTGTTCCCAACATAAGATCTTCTTTAGAAAATGTGATTACTGGGAGATCTTGAGTTTGCAATACTTCAGTCATGCATTTTTCAACAAAATAAGCTTCATAAGATCTTCCTCTTTGCTTTTGCACTCTCACTTTGTGAAATTATTTTTTAGTTCCTGAAGTGGATGCTACCGCTTCAAGTGGTTTTGTTGGCTTAGACTCTTTGAGGATGAAGTACTTTGCATCTTCATAAATTTTTACTTCATTGACGGAGAATGGTTGTAGGTTACCAGGAATTCTGAATTCTTCTCTTTATTTTAGGTACTTCATACACTGATATATTGTTGATGGGACCATACCATACTCATGCAACCACGACCGACCCAAGAGAGCCTTAAATGATGTATCGGCATTGATTACATGAAACTTGGCTTCTGTATATAAATCCCTTAACTTGAATGGGAGAATAAAAGAACCCAGAGTTTTCTACCCTTTTTCATTGAAACCATGAACCATCAACTTATCTCTCTTAAGATGTTGGATATCAAGTGATAATCCTCTTAATACCTTTAGACTCATAAGATTGATAGAAGAACCTGGATCAATCAATATTCGACTGATCGAGATGCCATCACTCTCTACGGTAACATATAGGACAGTTGTTATCTATTATTCTTAACATAAGATCTTCCTCAAAAAATATGATTCCTGGGAGATCTTGAGTTTGCAATATTTCAGCCATGCATTTTTCAAAGAAAAATAAGTTCATAACTCTCCTGGATCGAGAGCCTGATCAAAGTTTCTGAGGTCTTTTGACATCAAGAGAGCTTCATACACAATCAGTTGTGCAGGGATCTTTCTCAGATGTGATAGAATATTATAATCTATTTTTTCGCTTGATTTAGGCATCATTCTATGATTTTTGTGAATGATATCTTCGTTGACTTCAATTTGTTTGCCTTTGTCTTTATTTACATTTCCCTTCTTTGATGAAGGTGGTAGGACTTTATCGCTTCTCAACTAAACTTGAATCACCTTATCTTGCTCAGATTCTTCTGAAGAGGTAGTTTCTTCAAATTCCCTTCTTTTTCTGGAAGATTGGCTAAAAGGCTAGACTCATTTTTCAACTTCATACATTTCATGCGTGATGATATCGATGAGCCTGACTCTTCTCAATCAGGAAAACATAGATCTTCATCTGAAATGTTATCGTCTTGTTGAGTCATTAAACAAAATTCAGATGTTAACTCCTCAGGTTCTTCTTACTTTCCTAACAAGAATTTTGACGTTGGTCAAGTCGCCACACCCTTATCATTTTGGAGCAAGCGATGTTGAAGAACATCGATATCACATAAATGATTCGGCATGTCTCTACTAGACAAGATTCACCATTATCTTCTTCATCTGATTCATCAATGCGAAGTTTAGGCATAAAGTCTGCAAGCCTAAATGATTGTCTTGTCGGCTGGTGATACTCTTTTAAATTGTTAATGATCTTTTGAGTTATAGTTCTCTTCTTGATCTTCTTTTTCTTAGCCAGCTTCTTCGATTTATGAGGCCTGCGTTTAGTAGACTTATTCTCATGCTATGATGAAGTAGCCTTATCAGAATGCCGCTGAGAAGCCCAAATACTTGGTTTAGACATCTCTCTTAAGTCCTATATAGGTTCAAGTGGTGATTTTCACTTAACACTAGGGACACTTTTAAGCTGTTTTAGCATTTTCACGGTCTTTTTGGAGACTACTATTTCCCATTCTTCAGTCTGAACTGATTTCTCCTTTTTGTCTTTGATGGATGACACTGAAGAGGACGTAATCATCCTTGTAGACTCTCTTTTTGGGTTGAATAGAACACTGTCGGATAGTGTAAATTTACCTCACCGATACTTCCTTTCTAGCCAATCCTTGAAGACATAACAATCTTCGATAGTATGGCTGATCATCTGATGATAGGGACAGTAATTTGGATTACTGACTTGATCAGCTTCTTCAGGCCTTTTAATTTCTGGTAATTGCAAACCAGCTTTGACTGCTTGCCGAAATAATTTAGTCACACGGTCCCTTCTAAAGGTATATTCTTTGTTCATCTTTTTCTTAAGAGATGGCCGCATTCGCTCATCATCTCTTGTTATTTGTTTTGGACGCTCCCCACCACTTGAAAAAGTCTGAGGTCTGTCATTTTCTCCTAATACCAATTTTGGCTGTGGATTAGAATAAATAGACTTATTTCTCTTATCATCATTGTACATTGGCTGTTTTCCTTTATTCACATTATATATCACCGGCTTTTCGCCATTTGAGCTATAGGAAGCAGCATGAATTTTTTTTTTGAGGCTAAATGTTTGTTTCTCTTTGCTTTATCTCATAGATGACTACTTAGGGTGATTCAACTTTTCAAATTTAGCCACTCTATCAAGAAAGTCCTAGAATGTTGCAATCGATGCCAATACATAAAAATGGTGCCATTTTATCATCCATATTGCCCATTAGCAATTGGATCACATGTTCCTCTTTCATTTCTTGCTCGCACTTCATATTTAGGTTACGCCAACGACTTATAAATTTTGTCACTGACTCGTCTTTTCTCCTTTTCAGCAAGGTAATGTCAGCGATTGTGATTTTCTCGGTTGCACTAGCGAACCTCTTTACGAATATTGCCTTTAATTCAACAAAGATTTTAACAATCATTGAATTCTACATACCATTTAACTAAAGTTACTAACAAACTGACGGAAAAGTAATGTGGCATTCCCTCATGTGTTACCATAAGTAGCCTTAAATTGAGCTAGATGCAGCTTTGGATCACCAAGCCCATTGAAAGTATTAAATTTTGGCACTGAGTAACCTTTCGGGTATGCACTTGATCATATTCACCGTAATTTTTACTCACCGCCTTTTCAGCTGAGGCTATGACTGCCTTTACCTTTTTATTGATTATCGTTTCTAACTGAGCAGCTGTTACCGCTCCAAGTGTGCTAGCCAAATTTTAAATTATTGGTTGGAGAGGTGTTTGGTTAACTTCATTCATCACTTCAAGTGTAGCATGTACGTAGAGCTTGAGGAATCGGTGGTATAGAAGTTGTATTATTAGCTGCCTGTTGATTAGCAGACAAGACAGGTGATGCATTTGATGTGATATTCTTTTGCAATATCTTCATCATGATGTTCATTTGTACCATTATATCATTCATCTTGGTACCAAGCTATGTAATCTCCTTATCTTTGACCTCTATTTGACGCTGCATTTCTCTTTGCTCTCTAGCTAGCTCCATGGCGTCAACAAGTACATGATCTTCCTCTTCCTCTATTTCTTACTGTTGTTCTGCTCTTTGCTCATTTTTAGGGGAAGAACTTGACTGTCATTCTCCTTGTGCATTTGCAGAGACAAGGTTGGTTGTCGATGATGCCGAGTATATGATCGATCATTTCTGGTTCAACCATATAGACAATATTGACACCCATGATCTCTTTCTCATTCTAATCTTCTTCTTCATCTTCACCAAAGATCGAAGATCCATCCTCTATTTGCTTATGTGAAGACTGTTCTTCATTAATGTCGAATTCAAGTTCAGGTTCTCTGAGTTCATGTTGCTGCTGATGGTGCTGACCATATAGATAACTTCTACTTTCATAGTGTCCTCTTTATTATTTTCTTCTTGCACACGAATTTCTGATCGACGTTTCCAGTGGATCTCTAGTTCAATGTGCGGAACAAACACTTCTTCTATTAAAAGACTACGATCAAAGTCAACCTTGCGGGTGAACTGACGGCAATGGGATCCCCTAGAGGATTCTTCGACCATCATGTTTCTCATCAATGATATCACTTCTTTTGGGTATCCATTTCTGATGAGTTATTTTTGAGGCAGATTTCTGAATATATGTATCAGATGTCACACATCTTTCATTTTTCAGGATTGTATTATAGGACCTTGGCTTCCATATCTGCTTATCCTTTTGTTGGGACCTTTCGACAGCGGATTCTTGGACGCGCAGTCCAAGTGTCACGCTTCGATGCTCACCATGTGAAGCATAATGGGCTCGATGGCTAGTTACTAGATGAGATGATAACTTTCTTGGTGGAGCTTCAGTATTTTTAATCACCAAAGGCTTCTGAAATCTTCTTTTCATCAAGCCTCTATCCTTGGCTACTTTGAGAAGTTTGTGTATTATGGCAGATAGTGTTTTAGGCTGTCTCCCCTGTGGTGGTGGAGCTTGATGTGGTTGGTTCCAGAAGGACTGCTTTACTTCACTAGTAGAGATATTCCTTTTTACCCACTTTAGGTTGTCAAAGTTGTGGGTAGGAATACTCACTTTGGCGCAGCAGATTGCTTTTCACAAGGTCAATTGGGATCACGAGCCCTCCTAGCATTTCTTCTTCTTCTCCTTCTAGTTAATTTGCTTCCGATAAGGAAGCTTCATGATCATGCTTGAGGTATGAAAGGTTCAATCGGTGAAGCAATTGTACCACAAAGCATTAAAGACATAGCCCGACGATTCTTTTCATCATGTTTTGACCCAACCTTTTGAAAACCGAAGTTCTCGTAGGAGAACTCCTCGATAGTGTTGAACCTGTTGACACACATGGCTAGTAGGAGCTTAACTGAGGCCTTCCAGGCTCGATGTACCATTGGGCACTTCGAGTTGTAGCTAAATGGAAAACTCTAGCTATCAAATTGAATGGCCCACATCTCTGTGTTGATGATGACATTGGTGCAGATATTACACGCCTCTAGCCAAGCGAAAGGAGTGCTCATTGATCCATTGCAAAAGTGAAAGATGGAGATTAATAATTAGCAATTATTTTTTCACCCCATACTTTCAAAATACAAAGGCACTGACAGATAATAAAGATATACTCTACGAATGATTCATTCTACATGAGCCTCATATTGAATTTATTACACACTTAAATCACCATTTTTGTTTTGAATTTTCAAAAAAAAATTTCATATAAAGATATATATGACTAGCCAAAGATGGAAAGAGAATCCTATCCCCGGAGGAAATCAACTCAAAATTCGCCATCGATCTCGACAAATATTAATCAAGAGAGTGATTTAAGTGTCGCTGTAATTTTCGGGCGGATGGAATAGTAGATAAGACACTTCCTGGAGAGTCCTCATTTGGTGAGGACTTTAGATCTGTTCTAGGTTTCTATAAAGCAAGCCCCTATAGTTAATTACCCTCTCAATAAGTGAGAGAGAACTTTCGACACGCATTTAGACGCTTAAGATAAATATAATGAATATGTGGAGTTTAAAGTTTATATTATGAAATTCATCATTTCATTTAAACCGATGGTTATCATGCCCAATTTAGATCTCATGGTTCCGTCATCCCGGGCCGTAATGATTCCTAGTTTACTTAGTTAGAGGAGGTAGTCGACCCAACCTGACCGAATGATCCTTATCAGCAACACATGAGTTACGTCGTCCAAGAAATTCTTGTAGACCTGGGGTGGTGATTTCCTAAGGAGATAGGCTTAAGTATACCTTAGCTGACAGAGGACTATTTGTCCTATCAAGCATACCCTATGATTCACAACTCAAAGGGCAGAGCCATTATGGCGCATACGGGCTACGGTCGCGATCGTAATATAATGGAGCCTTACTGGCCAAACCACCCATCGAGAGGACTGTCAGAATCGCATCATCTGTGGAGCCTCGCCAAGCCACACAAAGGACACTACCACATCCTTACTACATTGATTGATGAGAGTGAACATGTATAACACTTGATATTGGCCTTTTGTGAGTTAGAGTTTTCTTAATTTGTCACCCACGATAAATACTAAGGTGGATAGATTGAGTTTTAAGCTTTTAATGATTAGATTTCATTTGAGCGCTTTTTTAAAGATTGATATTTAATTTGAGTTAATTTGATTAATTTGAATATATTTAAGAGCTTTAGATCTCTCAACTCATTTAACGCTAATAGAAAATTAGATCTACGCCCCACGTAATTAGTTTCTCAGATATTTTATTGATTTGAAATTTATATAATATATTTTTAGGTTTTGTTAACTCGAACCAAGTCTTAAGACTAAACCGGGAAGCAACCCGCACATCATCCTCAGACACTTGAATTTAAGCATTCAGTATAATATTGGGGCTCATGCTGGTATATTTGAGAATGCCCTAATTAACGTCTTCTGCCAGTTGTCGCTTAATCGAAGTAACTATTTGAAAGTTTGCACAAGCTTTGAATAAAAATATATTCATTTTAGATATGTGTAATGAATTTATTTTCATTCAAGCATTTGCATGTATTTTGGAATATTTGACCTAAAGGAGTGACCGCTATAAGATATGTACGAGGACATACTTTATGCAGTTGTATTCATACAAGTTTATATGTATGAAGTTCACCCAAAAGAAAGCTTCAAGCCTCTCTAATTTTATCATTTAAGGATTTTTCACATTTTCTACAACAAGAGTTGTTAGACCCAATTTAGATTCATTTTTTTTAGCTTCATATCAAATTTTCTATTCATTTGAAAATTAAACTTCAAATTTATTGCAAGTTTGTTATGAGTTTAGTATTAACTTCCTTAAGTTTCACTTGTGTTTGTTTTGATAACAAATATGGAACAAGGCTTGTTGTGATATGTTTTACATATGTAGTTAGTTTAATTATAAGTGGGTCCCACAAAGATAGCTTTCCTTTCCTATAAATAAGGCTAGTGGGGGAGTTTTACTTTTCACATTATTTGCTTGAAGAGAAAACTTCATAGCCTTTATGGATTTTGAAGAAAGGAAGGAAACTTGCTTTCGTTTAAAGTAAGTAGTTTACTTTAGTATTATGTTTCCTCTTTATTTTGTTTAGTTTCCTTTAAGCATTCTCCACTTTGTTTTAATGTTTATTTTCATGTTTATCATGTATTTTTTATTTGATTTAAGTTTAAATGATTTCCATTTAAATTTGCTTAAGTCTCAAATTTAATCCAAAATTAGGCATAATTTTGGCACTCTCTAAGATCATCCCCACGCAGGGGTCAGAGTATTTTGGCTTTCTAATGAGTCTATGGTCATGACACCATACCGATTTCCATCTCATCACGCCTAATGAGTGTGAAGGCCTTTAAACCGAAGACATACAATACAATATATATTCATTTCCCTTTTTTGTCCTAAGTCAGAAATTAGACTAGATTTCGCCTAGTGAGGACATCTAACCGCCGGGCTTACTCTGCGACGCCTCATGACCATAGGGTGTCTTGCGACACGAACTTTTTATCTCGTCAGCCTCATGAGCACGACGAGGCCTTCAAATCAGAAAGAAACACAAGCATGTATATATCCGAGATTCACACATTGATCCCACATGTTCGACTCATTTTTCTCATATGTAATGATCGGCAAGGAAACGTGGTTGGGTATGCCGGAAACCAAGAGAAGAACCCGCCATGAGTTCTTCCGCTTTGATGCAAAATTGGAAGGGTAATGCTGAGGCGACGACGGACGAAAGAAGAACCCGCCTCATGACTGTTCTTCTCCTGTGTGGCGAAAAATTAGAATTGTAATGCAGAGGGCAGAAATCGAAAAGAAGAACCTCATGACGTGTTCTTCTCCCGGCTACAAAAAAATTGAAAATGTAATGCAAGGAGGGTGACATCGGAAACCATAAGAAGAACCCGCCTAATGATTCTTTCTCCTTCATGAAGGAGATTGTGGCCCAAGCAGGAAATTTGGAAAAAGGGGAAAATTGATCGAGAAATGCAAGAATTTGAAAATGGATTTTCTGTTTTGGTGGAAATGAGAGAAAAACAAAGGAAATTTGGATTAAGGGTAAGGTAAAGAGGAGAAATTCATATTTTAAGGGTGAGGCAAAATGGAATTTCGGATTTATGAGGGTGAGGAAAAAAAATGGGATTTCAGTTTTGCAATTGAGAGGAAAAGAGAGAAAATCAAGAAGAGAAGAAGAGGAAAAGAAAGGAGAGGGAAGAGGAAGAAGGAAGAAGAAGAAAGAAGACAAAGGAGAAGGAGGAGTTACCTTTTCGGTTTGGAAGAGGAGAGGAACAGAGAGAAGAGGGAGTTGAAGTTTCTGCGTGCGAATGATTCGAAGGAAGAAGCCATTCGATTTGGAGAAGAGAGAGGTTGGCTCGCTCAATGAAAGGGGGAAACGACGGTTCGGAGCTGCTTGTCTGTAAAAAGGGGAGTCAACGAGGAGCCCACTCTTGTGCATGAAGAAGGGGGAGTCGCACGAGCTCTCGTGCGTGGATTAGGCCGGGCCAAATGAAGGAGGTCGTGCATCGAGCATGAATAGGAGAACCGGGTCGGGTTTATTAGGGCTAGGATTTGGTTTTAGATCTTTTAGCTTGATTTTTAAATCAATTAATCGACTTTAAATTGAGTTTTATGCCGACGCGATTAGATAATCAATATGTATCAATTTAAGGTTATTCTGATATTCCAAATGCAACGGTGCAGTATGTTTCACAATCGGAGGCAGTTTGGTTCAACTCGACATCAAATTGCGTCAATTTTAACTCAAAATGTGCATCATTGCTTTTGACCGCTCGATATTCGCGCAGACTTGTCCGAATTGAGTGCAAACAGTCTTATTTGATAGATTTTGATATTTTGAAGCTAACAACACAATCACTGAAACAGGTCATTTGGTTTGGTTTGCCTCAACCTCGACACGCTGCAGCGCTGTGACACTCGCTCGCTTGACGGTTGATCATCAAGTTGTGCAATATTTATATCGACTAGTTTCAAGAACGCGGATGGAGAGTCCGCTCGTCGAGCGAGGTCATTTGGATTTTGGCGACGTCTAGTGCATTTCAGCCTCGATTTGCGTGTTGTCACTTTAAGTCATTAGACATTTGTACAGACTCATCCGAATTAAGCATAGATAGTCTCATTTGATAGCTTTCGATGTTTTGAAGCTAACGACATGCTCCATTTTATGAACAGAGGTCGTTCGGACATTGTCGTAGCTTCCCGACTCCAATATGTGCGTCAGCACATTGATAGCTCAATCTCTTTATCGGGCACTCTTTAGATTATCTAATATTTATATTCTGATCAATTTCGACATTTTGAACGCGACGGTAAGTCCGTTCATCAATCGGAGGTCATTTCGATCATTTTCGGTGACATCCAATGCATTTTGATTCACACACGGTCACTTTCGAAGTCCGTCGAATTGATTTGTAGGATTGATTTGACTTATGTCACATATATGGAGGTCAACATATATGTCAAGATTTTTTGAGATATTTTTTGAAGATCTTCATTTCAGCTAAATTGTATAAAGGGATTTTATACTACCTTGTGCTTCAATAATTTTGATTGGGTTTTCACTTTGTCTAATATTATAATGAATTAGTTTTTTTCCAATTTAGTTTATATATGTTGAAACAATCTTTAGTTCCTAAGGATAGTTTTATTTTTCGTATCTTTTTATATTCATCTTCTGAAAGAGTTAATTGTCTGCTAAATTCAAATTGATTATCTGTAATTTCATCTGTATCATTTTTTTTTCGAGTTCAGACATTAATCAGAATATAGATATTCATTAATATCATTATCTGAATAATAATATTGATCTATGAGATCATTTTCTTGATCGGATAGTTTATAAATTTCTTCTTCTAAATCTATTTCAAAGAAATCAAAGATAGGTTTTAATTATTCTTCTATAATTTGGATTGATTTAACTCTTGAAACTTTTTTTCTTTTCAATATTCATTAGCATATTGTACCTCTTCTTGACATAGCCAACATTTACAAATTGTAAGTTTAGAATTAGGTTTTTCTTTCGAAAGTTTCTTTTCTTCATATTTACTTTCTTTTTTTATTTTCTTGAAGAATTTTTTTTCGTTACATTTTGTACTAGTACATTTTTGTGTTATATTTATGGAACATCCCCATTGATGCTACTAAATCATTTTGTTACAACATAATGATTGTTTGTATAAACACTACCACCACTAAGTCGGATGTAAAAGTGGAGGGTTGCAATAGTCAATAGCCGTAAAACTTGTCGAAATAATCATGACATGAATCCTTTAAAACATTAATGGCCCCTAAGAGGCGAATCGTATGGCTGAAAATAAAGAAAGGTACGACGTTGCGCGGTTAAATAAGCAGGGGTTCCCACATTATGGATGGATGTGGGCAAAGAAGTTAGTCCATGAACTATAATTATGTTAGAACTTGGAATATAGGTACTTTATAAAATTAATGGAATTAATAGATATTATGGTTCATAAGAAGATAAATATTTTATGTGTTCAAGAAATTAAATGGGTTGGGGAAAAGCCAAAGAGATTGATAGTTGAGTTTTAAATTTTGGTATTCGAGAAGTAATTAGAAATGGCATAGTGATTATAGATAAAAGCTTGAAGGATAATATTTTAAATATTAATAGATGTGGAGATAGAATTATAGTTTTGAAGATTATTATTGATACTAAGATTATCAATGTTATAAGTGTTTATGTTCCTCAAGGTTTGGATGTGCTCAAAAGAAAATTTTGGAATGAATTAGAGATTAATACAAAGGATACCTTGAAGAAAAAGTCTTTATTGGAGGAGATTTAAATGGACATGTTAGATGATAAGATTTTAAAAGTATTCATATACATGGGTTTTGTAACTAATGAAGAAGGTGACTATATTAGATTTTTTTAGCTATGATTTTGTAGTTACTAATACTTTATTTAAGAAAAGAGATGATATTATTATTTATAAAATGAATCTAGTAAAACACAGATTCATTATTTTCTGATAAGAAAAATAGATTGTTTAGATTATTATAGTCATTCCAAGTGAAAGTTTAAATATCCAATATTGATTATTAGTCTTAGATTTTAAGATGAAAGATTGGAAGATGAAAAATAAATCAAATTATTGTCCTAGGATTAGATGAGGGCACTTAAAGAACATGATTAAAATATTTTTAAGAGCAAGCTACAAGAGCTTAGAATTTGGGATGTTTATAAGGAAGCTAATTTTATGTGAGAAAAAGTTGCAAGTGAAATTAAACAAGTTGCTAAAAATATATTTGGAGAATCAAAGGAAAAGCTTCTTTTAATAAAAATAGTGATGGAGTCAAAATATGCAAGAAAAGATAAAAAATAAAAGTATTTATAATATTTTAGATGTAAAAAATTTGGAGAATTGAGAAAAATATAAAGTGGCATGTAGAGATTATAAGAAAGCTATATATGATGCAAAAAATTTAGTTTTAGTGATTTATACAATAGATTAGATACCAAACAAGGTAAAAGATGTATGTATAAGTTAGCTAACTAAAGAGATAGGAGAAGTAAAGATCAAGCTCAAGTGAGGTGTATTAAGGATGAAAATCATAAAATGCTTTTCTTAGAAAAGGATATTGAAAATAGGTGGATGAGATTTTGATAAACTTTTTAATGACGGATCTGAAAGTATGATTGATTTTAGCAACCTTAATACCCTAAATAAAAATAATTTTTTTGTTTTTATCGTCATATTAGTAAATCTGAAGTTAGAAAAGGTTTAAAGAAAATGAAATGTGAAAACAAGAGTACGATGATATTCCAAATGTATGTGGAAATGTTTAGGAGATCAAGGAATTTCTTAGCTTACAAATCTTTTAATGTTATTTTAAAGACTAAAAGATGCCATATGAGTGGAGAAAGAGTTTGTTGGTTCCTATATTTAAGAATAAAGGTGATGCACAAGAGTGTGCAAATTATAGAATTAAGTTAATACATTAAATTTATGGGAGAGTAATTGAGCATAGATTTATGTGATACAAAAGTCTCTCACAATTAATTTGATTTCATGTCGTAGATCTACTATGGATGTTATACATTTGTTAGAGATTTGATGGAGAAGTATAAAGAAAGTAAGGAAGATCTATATATGATATTTATTGATTTAGAGAAAGCTTATGATAAAGTTTCAAGAGATGTTCTTTGGTGAGTTCTAGAAAAGAAATGAGTTAATATTGGTTATATTCAAGTTATTAAGGATATGTATACTAGAGCTATTACTTGTGTCCAAACACAAGGAGGATTGACAAAATATTTTTCCTATTTCAGTTGGATTACATCAAGGATCAGCTTTAAGCCCTTATCGTTTTTGCTTTAGTTATGGATGTTCTTACTAGGCATTTACAGGAAGATGTACCTTGGTGTATTCTTTTTGCTGATGACATTCTTCTTGTTGATAAGAATAGAGAGGGAGTCCAAGAGAAACTTGAATTATGAGGTCAACCTTAGAGTCTAAAGGTTTTCGTTTAAGTAGATCTAAAACTGAATATATGGAGTGTAATTTTAGTTGTAGAAGTTCTACTAGTAGTGTTGTGACATTAGGTGAACAAGTCATTAAAAAGAGTGAGCGATTCATATATTTAGACTCTATTGCTCAAAATGATGGTGAAATAGATGGAGATGTTATTAATAGAATTCAAGTTGGATGGTTGAACGGAGGAATGCATTTGGCCTGTTGATAGAAAAGTACCGCCTAAACTTAAGGAAAAATTTTAGAAGATGGTGATAAGACCTGGAATGATTTATGGTGCAAAATGTTGGCCAATAAAAGAGAAGCATGAGACTAAGTTAAGTGTTGCAGAGATGAGGATGCTCAAGTGGATGAGTGGCTTTACTCTTAGAGATAAATGCGAAATGAGTATGTTTGAAAAAAAGTTGGAGTAGCTCCAGTGGCAGATAAGATTAGAGAGAGTCGCCTTAGATGGTTTGTCCGCATAAAGCGTCGACCGTCCAATGACCCGGTTAGGAGAGTAGATGCATTAGATTTTCCTTATATTAAGAAAGGTAGAGGTGGACCTAAAAAGACATGGTTAAGATGTATATAAAATGACTGTAGTATACTTGAATTAAATGAGAATTTGACACATAATAGAACACAATGGAGACGAAGGATTCATGTAGCCGATCCCACTTAGTGGGATAAAGGCTTGTTGTTGTTGTATAATGATTGTTTATATGATTTATTTTGCTTATATAAATCTATTTGCTAGCGCTGCAAGTTTTTCTTCAACAAATATAATTCTACTCATAATGTTATATTTGTAGGATATAATTGTTGAAATGTTGACTCCATACAATATGTTCTTAATTTATAGAAATGAGATATTGACTACGCTGGAAGTAATATAATAGAAGAATTTTTGATATTTGCAACTATATTCATTTAAGTAACATATATTGGAAATACTAAGAATTATATTTTTGCTCAAAGAATCTTATATTGCTTCTTGTCCTTTTCAATTTCAAGATGAATCTAATTCTATATCCAAGAAATTCACTTCTAAAAAATTATGCATAAATATTTACCCATTTACCTAGCATATATATGATAGATTTAGTTAAACAAGTATTTCTAACTTTTATTTTGATCCTGTCTAAGGCCAATAAATCATTTTTTGCAAATACGTAAAGAGTATTTTCAATAAATTCATATGCATCTTCTCCTTGAAAATTGTAATTATAAATGCTAAACTATTTTCTATAGTCCATTTATCAATTATTTCGTAATATTCTTGCGAGTCTAAATTTAAATAGACTCAATGTCCAGATTGTATTATTAAGGCAATCTTCTTTTTATTTCGAGGAATTATTTTGGATTGATTATTTCTAGGTGCAAGGATATGTCTAATACTAGGTGGTAAATAATATTGTGGATTGGTGGAAGATGAAGTACTTGCACAAGGTTGAGTGATTTGAGTGGTTATCTCTGAAACAGGTCTATCTACTGAAAGAGTTTGTGGTATATTATTCATAAATTGATGATGATTTAATAAAGCTACTAATGCATCTATTTCTTGTGATGATTATTTAATTTCTACAACTTCATTAATTTGTATTGCCCTTGAATATTACTTATACTAGGAGTAATTGCGTGTTCTCTAATAGCAAGGAAGGTTGTCATTATGATTTAATCCTTGGAAGTCAAATTCTGCATATGCATTATGCAAGAAGTGTGGATGTTGCAATATTATTATTGAGAATATGTTGGTTCTCAATAATTTTTTTCCCAAGTTTTAGTATATTATTAGTACTTTCTAAATATATTAAAGATTTGTATCATTTTTAAAAGAGTTTTAAATCATTTAGTTTTGCGCTTTTGAATTTAATTTAAATCCATATATCACAAGTTAATACTTCAGTTATTTGAACTAATTCTAAAGTCATGTCGTTTTTTTTTTTTTTTTTAATGGATATCCACCCAACACCCCACCAATCTTGTGGGTGATGTCGTCATGAGTAATCTAGCAGACATTCATTTGACCCACGCTGAGGTCCCACTTACTTTCCATCGCACCTCCTGAGAAATTGAATATCGGGAGTTCTGCTCCCCGCCAACCAAGCTAAGAGGCGGTGGGTCATGTCATTGTTTTAGTATCATATAATTAAGAACAATATATTCATTAAAATTTTTAAGGAGAGCTTTAATATGAAAAATATGTTGTCTATAGTTATTAGAAATATTTATATTTAATAAATATTGAATTCTTCTGAATTCATTCTCTAAATATTCGTTGACATATTTGCCATTATTTTTTAGATTTGGATATATCTTCTTCAAATTCCTCTTCTCGAATTCTTTTAAATGTTTCTTATTCTTCTCTGATAAGAGATTCATGAGGAAAGTTACTATTATATGAGTAATTAGGTGTGCTTAAGCAATCATAGTTTTTATCACAATGTTTTGTGTTTGGATCAAACATAGTTTCTTTATTGCCTAAGAGCTCTTCTGGCACCTATACCATTTTTGAAGGGGTGTTTAACTTAAAATGGTATTTAATGACTCACAAATTATATAGGATATTTCTGAAGCAAAATTAGGCTAAGCTTGAATTAATTTAATCAAAGTTGTATTATGAAATGTTGTGGGGGGAAAATATACACATTTAAAATTTAATTTTTATATAAATAAAAGTAATTATTTTAATAAGTAAATTATCATGGAATAATTATAGTCTTATTATGAGATTAATTTATAATAATATTTTATAAATAATTTACTCATCCAATTAAGAAAAAAAAAAATTCCATGTAATTCAAGTGTATATGTAAATTTGTTCAAATAAAATGTAGAAAATAAAATTAATTTTAAGAAAATAAAAAAATATTAGCGTGAGTTTTAATTGTGATCTTATTTGTTATTTCATGCAAAATGCATTATATAGACATCAAAGAACCATCAAACCAAAATGATTTTACTCTATCAGCTGTGATTTCAACATGTTGAATTATAAGCCTTCTTTAACCACTCAAATAATATATTAGAGCTTTTAATCATATCTTTGTTATCATCAAAATCAAAATAATAAATTATAGAGCTCATAGGGATAATAATCTCATACTTTTATTATCATCAAAACAAAAATAAGTCATATAGCTTCTTTAATTTTGTAAGTTCTTTCAAGAGTATGTAATGTGTTTATATTTTTTTTATTAATATATCATACAAGTCAAAAACTAATTTATTAAGTAACATGAAAAATAATTCATCCTCATGTATGATTTATAATGCGCATATTTTATCTCACTAGTGCCTTATAAAGTGACAAAGAGATTGTCTATATTTTGTTATTGTACATAACATATAAATTATTTTTTAATTATCATGGAATGAAACACGCTATAAATTATTATAAGGCCTAGCATTTAATTCATTTGTACTTGAACTTATTGTTGTAGGCTAAGAAAAAATATTGATAAACCCTATGTCTTTCCTCCTAAAAAGAGTAAGAAGAGAAATAAGAAAAGCAAAACAAAAATAAAGAAATATTTAAACAAAGCCTTATAGTGCTTAGATAAAAGAAGAAAAGAACTTCCAACTATATCCCTCAAGTTAGCCACCCAATGATTAAATTCTCAGATTGACTCTAAGGATGACCATGAGGTAAACAATCTATCTTATGAAGAGTTTTCTAGTGTCTTTGATGAATTAGCGGTTAATTATAATAAATTAAAAAATAAATATATTTCCACTAAAAGGAAGTCAAAAGTTTCAAAGTAAATCTACACACTTTGATGAAAGAAAATGACTTACTTTTATTAGATGCTAAAAAATCTTATGATATGATTTTTTTTCTTGAAAATAAAGTATTGAATACCAAAGTAAATGATTTTCTTTGTGATTTATCTAGTACTTCTACAACCTACTATCATGATGAGTTTATTTCTAAAATTAAAATTTAGAAGATGAAAACATAGTATTGCAAAATGAGGTATTGTCTAGAAGTAAAGTTGAACATGATTTACATATTGAAATTGAAAGTTTAAAAGGTGAGAATACTAATATTAGAAGTAAATTAAATACATATCTTTATCTTCTACAAGTTTTGCTGCTCACATGCATTACATTCAAATCCATCAATGTCTTGCAACCAATATTCATGTTATTCACATACTTCAAATAATTGTACATCTCACATGCATGTTAGTTCATTCTCTAAAATAAACTTAGAAGTTATAATTTATTTATGGATGTTTTGCCCAAAGTTACTTGTACTTATTGTTGTAAGATCAAGTTTCATAAGTTTCCTCATTTGGGAGATCCATAATATTAAATGCTTCATCCCCAAACATTTGGATTCCTAAGGGAACTAACTTGCATTACCCATCATCTACATATTCAAATATTTGTAATGCTACTAATGTTAGAGGATCCAAGCTTTCTTGGATACCAAAATCTAAAAAATGAGTTTGTATAGGAGATTTGTCTTCATTAAGGATGATGAAAACAAATAATATAGGTATACAAAAGCAATATTGAATTACCCAAAGCTATACATTCAAATTAATAAACATTAGAATGGTATGATGTAATAAATCATATATTTTAATTTATCCCATCCTTAGATATTTTAAGGTCCTTAGATTAGTTATGTTTCATTCATGCTTAACTAATCTATATAAACTTCATGTTCTATTTTTAAATGAATGAATTGTTTTAAAATATAATTTGAAAATATTTTATAGACTCTATGAATTTCACATATTATTTGGTTCATTGTGGCTTTAACTTTTTCATAGATTTTATGAGTTTTATAATGTTTTGCTAATGAATGTTTTTATTTATCATAATTCGGATTGATATTTTAAATTCTTTAAAATTCATGATAAGTAAATTCAATATACACCTTGTATTCATTTAACAATCATAAACTTGCTTAGTGTTCTATTTTGGAAATCAAATAATTTATATAATTGACATTATCATAGCTTAATACTTGATTTGATCTAATTTATGCCTCTTTAATAAATTATTATTTTTAACGGTGTATTGATTTCAATCAAGCTTATTCAACATATATTTTATGATCCATAGCTCAATATGCTTAATTTGAAACTCATCATTTCCTTATAAAGTTCTTAATTATTAATTTTACTTAGCTTATGTTAAAATTGGATATGATTAATAAATTAGTTTGTATGCATTGACTTGGAATAAATATGAAATTAGGTTTTATGAATCATTTTGTACGATTAAAAATTCTCTTGTGGTATTTATCTTCATATTCAAGCAAATTTATGATTTTTATTTCTTATTCTTCAATTAACATTTGATACAATTACATTTAATTTAATGATAAGATAATTTTGGTTGATTTGTCCAAGTAGATATGACTTTCATTTGACTAAGCAAGTTGAGTTTGGTGAATTTTTTTGAAACACTTGAAATAATCAATTACTAGCTTCAAGGATATATATTTATCATCAATAAAAATCTAAATTAAGAAATGACAATGATAATGATTGATGTGGATAATTTATCCTACAAAGAAATTATTATTTCTTGTTTCAAGGTTTATTATCATCAAATCAAATGGTGAAATACATAATGTGTATACTCAAAATTCTCCTCCTATTTGATGATGACAAACCGATGCTGGTGTGAACGATAAATATAAAAGTCTAACAAACAACACTTTTGATATACACCAACATCAACATTTCTCCCTATTTTGACATCATAAAAAAGTTCATAAGAAAATAGAAGTTGGTTATATTAATAAAATTCTCTTCCTTAATTAAGTACAAAAGTAAATTAAGCATGTGATGATAAAAAAAGTAATTAAAGATTACCATGCTAGATATTCTCCCATTTATAGCTACATCCATGCAGTCTGTAATCAACAAAGGCCAGTAGTATTCTAGTCTCTTGATCTTCATCTTCATCTTCGACCGGATTGATGCGCTTCGCATATACTTGAATGTACATCGGTACAATTTCATGGGCTTAATGTTTGTCTAAACAGCGTAACCACATTTGGTCAAAGGATCGGCGGTACAGGGTGCCATCAACAAGAGCGTAGGAGAGAGATCTCTGTTTCACCTGATGGGCTTGTAACTTTTATTATGGTAGTTTGTCGGTGTTCAAGTAAGAATGCTGTTCTAATCCAGCTGCTTGTCCATTTTGGCAACGACAACCTCTCATTCAAGAGAAAGTCTCTCGATGAGTTCAGCATCAATAAGGGATAGGACTTGTCTATTTTGGATCCTTATTGAAATGGACTCATCTTCCGAAAATGCAATTCTTTGGAAAGTTTGGCCAAAGCATCTGCTACTGCGTTCTCTGCTCAGGGAACCTTGTAGATGGTGACTTTAGGAATTTGGGCCAACAACTTCATGGTATACTCGTGTTAATGACGAAGCTTGGGTTTGAGAACCTTGTAAGACCCAACAATCTGATTGATGACCAACTAAGAATCCCCAAAGATGTTGATGCTCTTAACACTGATAATGATGGCTAACTCCAAACCGATAATCAAAGCCTCATACTTGACTTCGTTATTGGTGCAAGGGTTGGAAAGATAGTATGAGAATCTCATTACATCGTAGGAGTTAGAGAACTATTCCCTACCTTTCTTGAAGAGTAGATCGTGGTGCTTCCTTGGAAAAGAAGTTGCACCATCAAAATACATCTCCCATCGGTTCATCGGCCTCCTAAGTTTATGATTTGTTCATCAGGGAGATTGTCACTAAGCGGGGAATCAACAAAAGTGGGTGTGCTGCTAAGAAATCCATTAGTTCATGTCCTTTTACGGCATAGAGGTGAACAAATGTGATATCAAATAGTGAGAGAATCATGGACCAGCATGCCAAACATCGATAGTTGCCATGTCGAGGAATCAGTGGATTGGTTTTGAGATCAAGTTCACCTTATGAGAAAGCATATAATGTCATAGCTTTTGAGGAAGCAAAGATCAAAGCTAGGCAATGTTTCTCAATAGGTGGATACCACTGAGGGATCAATCGATTAAGGTAAGAAGAGCATTCTCCTTCACTTTGTCATTGCTTGGGCCAACAGAGCACCGAGAGTCATCTAATGCAGATCGGTGAATGAGTGGCCCCGGATAGGACCGCTAAGTAGCCACCACTACTTGATGTCTTCGAAGGCATGCTGATACTTGTCATCCCACTTGAACTTGGCATCCTTTTTGATAAGTGCTGAAAATGGCTTGCATCTCCTCGATAGGTTGGAGATAAAGCATCTTAGATACACCAACCATCCTTGGAAGGATATGAATTAAGTTAAACTCTCAGGAGATGGCATTTCTAAGATAGCTTTAATCTTTTTTGGATCTATTTTTATTCCCCAACACCGAATTTCCTGCTACTCAATGCACACTGTGGGATTCATTTTGAGGTTATATTGTCTTAACCATTCGAATTCCAGTCTCAAGTCAAAGAGGTGGTCTTCCTTTTTCTCTACTCTTGACTACTAGATCATCAATGTAGCACTCAACTTAATGATGGATGATTTCATTGAAGATCTGAGTCAAGGCTGGTATGTAGCACCATCATTTTTAAGGCTGAAAGGCATGACCCTATAACACAAGATTTTGATCGGAGTTCAGAAAGCAGTGTTTCTTTCATTTTTAGGAGACATCTTGATTTGATTATAGCCATATGACTCATCCATGAAAGAGAAGACTACATGAGATGAGGCGATGTCCAATACTAATTCTAGTATAGGAAGAGGAAACTCATCCTTTGGACATGCCTTGTTTAAGTCCCTAAAATCAACGCATATGTGAATTTGGCCATTCTTCTTCTTAACATAATCACAACCGTGTAGATATTTTCTTCTGATGAAACCAACATCGATCAATTCATTGACCTCATAAATGACTTGTTGTTCAATTTCTAATCGCATGCATCTAGGAGCTTGCTTAATAGGGGTAGCGTTAGGATCTATTGATAACTTGTGGACTGCTACGTTAGGAGATAATCCGAGCATCTCTTCATAACTTCATGTGAAGAAGTCTTTAAACTCAGTCAATAGCCTAACTAAGTCATTAGTTTCTTCTTCATTTAGCAATGAACTGATATATGTCGGGCATGGATTTTCTTCTATCCAAAGGTTGATTTCTTTAAGCTTGTCAATTGTTGAATGAATCTCCTCTTCAAATTATGGTGGTGCCTTTTGATTTGGAGATCATCTGGATCATCTGAGATTCCTAAACACACATTCTCATAAGAGTTGATGTTGTGTGAGAAGAACCTATTAGACTCCAAATGATTGGTATCAACTAAACATTAATCGTCATCATCGATTGGACCAACTATACCGAATCTTAGTCCTGCTCTTGATTGTGCTTCCTTTCCTATATTGTTCCGTAGCTTTTCAAAGTACTCTAACATGTGCTTGGACCATGTATTAGGAACTAAACCTTTCTGTATAAGATTATGAACACAAGGCGAGTAAAAGTCAAATGGTAATTCCATTAATTCTTTAAATGTATCTTCCTCAAGTTCTACATCAACTTCAGGACTTGAGGATGATGATCCCAAAAAGAATCTCTTATGCTTCATATCACTGGAAGACTTAGGGACTTCCTTAACTACCAAACCTTCAACTTTCTGAGATGTAAGTGAGGTTAGAGCTAAGATTCCCAGCTGCTGCCTAATAGTTTCACATAAACCTGATTTGAATACTTTGCTTTGTCTGGAGGCTTGGTCTTCATCTTTGTCTAGAATGAAAGTCACCTCCAATGGAACCCGCTGAGAGGGGATGTTTGGTATATGAATCACATTAGACTCATCCTTTGAACTGGATTCCAAGTCTACGTGAATAGTAGGGGTACTCCTATGAACTGGAACACGACCTCTGTTGACTGATGGCCAACTAGGGGGTCTTCCACCTCTGAACCCTCTACCTGCCGGTGGAGGTTAAGCAATCCTATCCATATGTTCATATGATAGAATGAACTGTGGGTGGAATGTAATATGCGGATCTACTTCTTCTTCAATTCCCCTTTCTTGTTCACTTGGACTTTCATTTTTCTTTTCTTTTTCTTTTACCTCTTCTTTTTCTTCATTTTTTTCTTTTAAATATGAGTTTTGTCCAAGTTCATGAGAAATGGTGTTTTGAGGAAGATTGTAAGTCGCATCCTCATAAATCTCAACCTCTCTAACTGAAAATGGTGTTTCATCACCATTAACACGATATTCAATCCCATCCTTTCTGAACTTGATGCACTGATGGAGGGAGAATGAAATTATATTATTCTGATATATCCAAGGCCTACCAAGCAAAGCAGTGAATGAAGTATTCGAATCAATGATGTAAAACTTGGCTTCAGCCTTCCACACCTATCTCCAAAGGTAACACTATGGAACCTAAAGCCGCCTTACTTTATTGAATCCTCTCAACATCATCCGATCTCCTCGGAGTGTGGACATATCGATCCTCAAATAGGTAAGGGTCTTTAGACTCATAATATTCTCTGATGCACCTCGATCAACGAGAACTCTGGCAAGTCTAAATCTATCCATGTCGACTGTGATGTAGAGGGGACGGTTGTGCTCTAAGTCTCCCAGAAGTATGTCTTCATCTGTGAAGGTGATCCCCTGAACTTCTTTTGTATAATGTGTCTCCTCACCTATAGTGTTTAAATGAGCTAAGCGTATTTTAGGATCAAGGAGAGCCTTGATTAGTGATTCTCTCATCTTTTTGGATAAGACAAGGGCATCGTATATGCTTAGCTTAGATGGTAACTTTCTTAGATGAGAAAGGACATTGTATTCCACCTTGGGCTGGTCCTCCATAAGCATATCCAAGGGTGGAGCATCCTATGGAGGGGATTCTCAATCCTCTGCACCAATGACTTGTTTCCCTCTATCTTGAGGTGCTACCTTAGGAGGTAGAACCTTGCCACTATGAAAGTTGACTTCGGTGATCTCTTGTGGAGGGTAATGGAAAGTTTTACTTGTACATCAGGCTCACCTACTACTTCTCCTATGGGACTCTCAGAATCGGATGATTCCAAGTTTATCTCAAGTGGCGAACCCATAGTATTCAGAGTAGGAAAGTCCAACTCTGAATCAGAAAGAGGAAGATTGGAATTGTTATAATTATTTTGACTTGAAGAGTTATCATTAGAAATATAAGAAGATAACCCATCGTGTGACATGATGTAATTCAAACTAGCTTTATTCTTCAATTTCTTAGATTTGTTTGGTACAAAGTAGAAATCAAGTAAAGTGAGTGGGGTAAGGATTTGATGCCCTTATCCATCGATACAAGAGTTCTACTAGTAGAAGAAGAAGAGCTAAAGTGGAGAAGTCAGTGTGGAAGCAACCATATGGAGGCTGACTCGGTGGTTGTGCTAATGGGTTATCCCGGTCGACACATACTATGTCGCTTCTTGAGCTCCCCTTTCCTCGAAGTTGGCACTAGCAACTTGCAAACCTTCTTGTTGGAGGTTTGATGACCGCACTGCAAAGAAAGCTTCTTAATCTTCTAGACGATCTTCTTAGAGGTTTTGGATAAATAAATATCCCAACCTTCTTTGGTTTTTGAAGGATCACATGTATCCCCAAGGATTACCCTGATGGAACTGAATGGATGTTTGACAAGGTATTCCTTTGGGATAACTACAACACCAATCTTGAAGCTATGTTTAAGCCACCTTAAATGTGAAGAAATCCTCCAAAACATGGCCTAGCATACATTGCTAGGGGCAAAAGTTATTATCATGACTTTTGCTTACTTTCTCCGATCTCCTAAGCTCGGGTAGTTGAAAATCAGGCTTCTTTAAGAGATTTTTAAAGATCTTCCTGATTACCTCTCTCTTAAATGAATAAGGTTTGTTAAGCTTATCTAAAGGAGTAGGTGGACCATAGCTACCGACGGGTATGTGTGTCGCTACCGGTAGTATGGTCAAGAGGTGGCGGTGGGGAGGCTGTGGAGGCTCGTAGGGCTACCTCGATGGCAAAGGAGGTGGAGGCTGCTGAGGTTGTGGTCTCTCGGACTGATCTCTAGCTGGCTTCTTCCCCTTATCTACCACTATCACTGATCCCGGCTTCTTCTCATTGACCTTCTGTGGCTTTGCTTTAGGCAACTGGTCTTGAGAAGATAACTGTTTGGCCTCACTTTGTAGACTAGCCTCCTTGTTGATTAGCTTCTCAAATATTTTGATAATGAAGCCCTTAAGCATGAAGGCAACCCGACCATGGATATTCTTCAAAAGAATCTCAATGGCATGTCGCCGCATAGGCTGCATTTTCATACTCGTGTTACCCATGAGAATATAATTAATAAGGGACTCACCTGGGTGTTGTTGTGCTACAACAAGCTCCAACAAAACTCTTGATAAAGAGTTACTCTAACTCAACAAATATTTTAGAATGCTAGCTCAAAGATACCAATCGAATAGCTACTAATAAAAGGCGAATAGCAAAGCATCTTGTCAGGTTGCAACAATTGGCCTGAAGTTATATGTCGCCTTGGGTTTCCAGACATCAAAGCTTTTGAAGAAGGTGACACGAAACCCTTGGGATATTGGATTGAATCAAATTCCTCGGTAGGGTCTACCCTTTGAACCATGATCCTCCTGCTTGAGCCAACGCTTCCTTCACTTGCTGTCCAATCATAGATCTGATATCTTTTTCTTATATGGAGGTACTTTCCCTATACATGCTAGTGCTACCTTGCTCAATGGGAGGTAAGGTCTTGGCTGGGTCCAAGACATGCACTAACTCAGGCTGACTAAGGTCGGCTGTAGTAGGATGAACTGTTGGGGCTTGTTTCTGAAGTACTAAAATTGCTACTAATAAGTCCTCAAGCTATCGTGTCATCCTATCTATCTACTCATCTTGCTCAATCGATGTCAAAGGTGTTGCGATGTCTTCCGATCAACCTCATCACCTTCCATGCCGCTTCCCCGAAGAGATCCGATATCTACCATGACATTTGAGTCTCCCAATCATTTTCATTAGGATCAAAGCTAATCTTCTCCTCATCTGACCAATCATACCCAAAAAATCTCCTTCTCTACAAGATAATGTGCTACTATCTCCTCGAGAGAATGATCTATCTGAATGGGAATAAATGATCTCTGCTGATCACCGCTATCGAGATTCAATTATGAGGACTATACTCACTTGGAAGAGCACACTCCTCACACCAGCATGGGGGTGACATTCCTAGGAGGTTCCACTATCATTGGTGCAACAGGGCTATCATCTTCTACTTCTGAAATAGCTGTTACCATCTCCACATCCTGCTGTATTGGTGGAGTTGGTGAAGGGATGACCACTATGCTTCGGGGTTGTCACTCCCTTCGCACCACCATTGAGATAGAAGGTTGAGCAGAGAGCTCAACTCACAATAGGGTGTAGATGAGTAGATCCTCATATGATCACCAACAAGGTGCACTTCTCCCCGGATATGGCCTTCATGGCCTTCAAAGGAACTGGAGATGCTGTGATGTGGACTGGTGACGGCGGACAGGGGGTAGAGCGGTGTGGTGGAGACACCACCGACTCTCTATGAATAAGAGCTATCCTCCTATGATGATTGGTCCCAAGTAAGATGTGTATGGTCGACGTAGCGCCGAGGAAAATCAATAAGTGCAGCCACTAGCTCAACCTCCGCCTCTCCCTACTGGTAATATGAGTAGATGTATGGGCCCCTTTGGCCCTCTTTGGATAAATATGTTTCCCCACACTACGGGAGATGATGGATCTCAGATCAAATTGAGCTCCGAACTCTGAACATCCGTAAGCTCCGCCAACCTGGCACAAGACTGATCGAAGGCCAGCATATGACCTCTTGTTCTGAGTAACTGATGGATGATGTTGGACCACTGGTGGAGGTGATGTGCGAATCCTCCTAACATCCTCTGTCACCCGAGAGAGGATGAACTATTGTAACTGGTGAAGTCAAAACAAGAAACTCCTCAACAACTGAACGGGCGGCTACCTCCATCTCCCTGGCAATCCTAGTGTGATACCACTTGATCATGAAGTTTTTTTTCCCTTGATGTGTTCTGCAGATGAGAGAGTGAGAGCTGACCAGACTGTAGGGGAGGCAATCGAGATCAAGGGAGCCTTACCCTTAGAGGATAGATGAGAGGGTGATAGCCCTCACTGGGGCAAAGACGAGAAACCACAGGCTGCTAAACTGGGTTGGCAGATCACTACAAGCCGGTGGACCGCCACCGCTTTCCTCTTCAATGGAGATGTCAATCGGTAGATCGATCATGACGCCGCCCGCCACCATGGTCCGACCGACCGTGAGGGAGTGCCCTCACATGTAATCCTCACTCCCACAAATCCCCTACCAAAATGGATAAGGTGTGTATGATCCAATCGGGGGAAGTTTGCATGGTCTAAGGCCAAATCCATGCCGTGAGAGAAAGTGAAAACAAATTTCTATGAGCATGCCATTTCAGATCAATTGCAAAGACTGAAAAATTGAACTGTAGCTGTACTGTAACTGATGGTGAGAATCTATAATATAGGAAACGAGCTTGGATCATATTTCCATTTTTTTATTTTTGAATTTGAATTGAAAATTTGAACCCACAGCCAACATCTTGGAAGTGTTAAGTGGGTTCAAATGGATTTGAGAAGATTTAGACATTTGATTGAAAGAGGAATTTTTGAATATGAATTCAGCTTCAACAAATTTGGGTATGTTGAAAAATGCATTCAAATATTTTTAGAAGGATGCTTCCATAGGTTCATGTTTTTTTGAATTTAGATTTTTTTGATTTGAGGACCCTTTTCTTTAACAAATTTGGGTATGTTAAAGTAAGGGTCAATTGATTTTATTTTTGATTTAGAATTTTACTTACTTAGCAAATTTAGGTATATTAAGTGAAGTGTTTGAAAATAATTGTTTCTTTTTGATGAATTGTTGTTTAATTTTGAAAGTTGGAATTCCCTTTTAACAAATTTAGGTATGCTAAGTGAAAAACCCAAGTGTGTTTTGTTTGATTTTTTGAAAATAAGATTCTTAGCAAATTTAGGTATGCTAAGGAAATCCTAATGTGGTTTATTTTGTTTTTATTTTGATTTGATTGAAAGTGGAGACTTTACTTTAGCAAATATGGTATGCTAAAGATGAAGTCCCACTTAGTTTTGTGAAATAAAAATTTCACTTAGCAAATTTGAGTATGCTAAATGAATATCCAAATGATGTGTCCAAAATTTTGTGTTTTGGTTTTGAAAATGAAAACTTCTCTTTAGCAAATTTGGTATGCTAAAGAATGAAGTTCAAAAAGTGCTTGAACATTTTTGGTTTTGAATTTGGAGACTTCACTTAGCAATTTTGAGTATGCTAAATGAAGTTTCGAATGTGTTTGAAAATTTTTTATTTTTAATTTTGGAGACTTCTCTCAACAAATTTGACTATGCTAAATGAAGTTTCAAATGTATTTGAAAATTTTTTGATTTTGAATTTAGAGACTTCACTTAATAAATTTGAGTATGCTAAATGAAGTTCCAAATATGTTTGAAAATTTTTGCTTTTGAATTTGGAGACTTCACTCAACAAATTTGAGTATGCTAAATGAAGTTCCAAATATGTTTGAAAACTTTTTATTTTGAATTTGGAGGCTTCGCTTAACAAATTTGAGAATGATAAATGAAGTTCCAAATGTGTTTGAAAATTTTTCTTTTGAATTTGGAGACTTCACTTATCAAATTTGAGTATGCTAAATGAAGTTCCAAATGTGTTTGAATTTTTTTTAATTTGGAGACTTTACCTAGCAAATTTGAGTATGCTAAATGAAATTTCAAATGTATTTGAATTTTGAAAATATGATTGTTAAATTTTAATTTTTTTGAAAAGAGGACTTCCATTCAACAAATTTGGGTATGTATGAATGGAGGCCAATCTTATTTTTGAAATGTAAAAATTTTGTTTTGTGTGTGATTATTACTTTTTGAAAGAGGGAATTCCAACTTAATCATATGTGGGATATGTTTAAGTGGGATTTCCAAATGATATTATTTTTTATTTGGGAATGAAATCTTCATTCAATAAATTTGGGTATATTGAATGGAGATGTTCATATATGCTTTTGAAAATTTTAGTTTTGTTTGAAAATGAAATTGACATTCAATAAGTGTGTGTGTAATGAATGGAAAGGTTCATATGTGCTTTTAAAAATTTTATTTTATTTTTTATTTTAATTTTGACTTTTGGAAAGATGATTGTTCACTTTATTTTGAAAATAAAATCTTCATCAAAATGAGTTGAAGGAAGATGTTCATTTGTGCTTTTGGAAAAGATTGTTTGTTTTATTTTTGAAAATTTCTACATGTAACAATTATGAGAATTGTTAGATGATGGTGATTTAAGAAAAATGTTTTGTGGAAAATATGTGTATTTTTGAAAGAGTGATTTTTGAAAAGTATGGTTCTTATGAAAAGTTTATTTTGTCTTTATTATTTTAGAATGAACCTTTCTTTATCCTAAAAATGATAAGGATGAAGCCTTTATATGTTTTCTTTTATTTAGATCTTTTTTTTATGTTTACACATTGGAGAACCCAATGGGGGGTTTTAGGACCAACATGGGGTGAGGTCCCAAAACCTAAAGATGTTGGCTAGCCTAACTTAAGGATGAAATAAGCTAAGTGCCAACGAAAGAAAGATAGTCTTGGATTCATACCGAAGTACAAACCCACTATCGATACTTGAAGACAATAATCATTTACCAAAGATGGAGAGAGGAACCATCCCCAGCGGAGTCGCCAAAAAAATCTGTGGTGAAAATATTCTTATACATTTCTTGCCTTCATCCATCCCCCTCCTTTCATGAAAAAGGATAAATGAAAACAAGAATATATAAAAAATTTATACGCCTTGTTGGAATGCCATGTAGATCCGCAGATGATATTTTATTAAGGTGATCAGATACGAAATTGAATAGAGGTGTACTATCTCGAGAGATAGAAGTCACAACCCTACAATAGACCTAATCACTCGAATAAGGACTCCTAAGGATAATGGGTCTGCATATGTACCATAGATTCTTCCCTTATTTTACATGAAAAAGTAAAGTAAGGTTAATTTTAAAATGGGTTCGTTAAGTTCCCTACAAAGGCAAGCCCCCATAGTTAATAACATCTAAGGGACGGCTCTGATTAAGGTAAATGATCATTGTCTCCAAAGATTTCATAGGTAGGACTATCAATCCATTAGCTTATTTTGGAAGATCAAAATGGGATTGATCAGAGAGAGGGATTTATTATTGAATCCAAAAGAAAGATAAGTAAGAGATACTAATAATGCTAGGAAACTTAGCGAGCATCTGAAACTATTCAATTATTGGGCTTTACATTTTTGAAATTGATTTAATTTGTTTGAGTTGAATTTTTCATTAGAAATTTAAGACTTATGATTCCATAACACAAGATTAAAAAAATGCCTAAGAGGTGAGAATTTATGTTTATGGCCCACAAAGGGGAGAAGCAACCTCAGAACCTAAATCTAGGGAGCTTTAGCGAGGGCCGAAAGTATAACCTAAATTTATGGCAAAATGGGTATTTGGTTTGCCTCCACAAGAGAGGACAAACTACCCGACTTCTTGGACTTACAACCGTTAGGGGTGGCCGCCAACTAACTCCCCCTATGATTTTAAATTCATGTAAAAGTCATATGCTTTTATGCAAGATAGTTATTATTTATTTAGAAAGAGACTAAGTCGTTAAACTCACTTCCTAAAGATACTATAACATGTAAGGACATGCTTCAAATGATCTAAATCTAATGTAATTTAGATTTCATTTTATTTTCATTTTTGGACAATTATTTTGACTCAGGCTAATAGGATTCATTTACCTATGCATGAGAAATAAGATTATTGGCCAAAATCAGCGAGAAGGGAGGAGGTGTGGTTTTGCCATGACTCTCAAAGGTCAAGCCAAATTTCTCTGGTAAAGGTGAAAACCCTCCAATCAAGAGTGAAAACAATATGCATTGTGCATGATGTTATAAAAGAAGTACTCATCCAACTAAAGGGTTGCTAATTCTTTTATCTTATTTTTAGCCTAAGCTTTAGGTGAGGTTATGAGTTCTTTATTCTTAGTTTTGAGTTATTAAATTTGATAAAATATTTATTTTTCCTAAGAGCCTAATCCACATCTAGGCCATACATAAAGAAAGGAAGAAACTAGGAAAGGATGCAACTTAATGCACAAGCTAAACAAATCATCAATCAATTTATAAAGCTAATCACAAAAGAATAAGAGGCCATTGTGGTCGGGTACCACCGCACAAACCCGAAAAATAAATTGGGTAGCTGAGCTCTACCCTTATACAACCCATATTATAAATAAATTAAATACAATTAAGCAAGGAATTCATTATTATGGGGGTCTTCAAGCTACATTTCTTCATTCTTTTTTTCTTCTTTCTTCTTCTTTTCTTCTTTCTTCTTTGGTTCCTCCTTTTGGATGGTTGGAAGGTGGATGCTCCAAAGGCTTCACATGGTGCATAAGATGAGATCTTATGACCAATTTTTATCCTAATCCCCATAACAATCATTCCAAAATCTTAATTGCAAAATCAACATGAAAAGGAAGAGTAAAGCTAGCTAACACCTACAAAATAAAGGTTAGCTAAACAAATCACACAAATCCCAAGCATGTATATTGGACTTATCACCCCACACATGGATGACTAATTTCACTGGCCTATTGGATTATGCTTAGGGGTATAAGCACATGTACAACAAAAGCATTTATATTTATATTTATTACAAAGCCCCTTAAGCACTATCCCCTGTAGAAGACAATGGTTAGACTAAGATCGCCCTACCATTCATTCTACGCATATACATCCTAACATCTAGTCTAAAATATATATCACAAAATAAAAGCAAGCATTAAACCATGCACTGCCCTAACCTAAAGCTAGAAGTGGTTACTTAGCCTAATGTGTGCTTTGGAGGTTTATGTGGCATGCTTAGCTATGGCTTTGAGTTAGAATTTTCTAAATGTGAAGGATGTTAAAATTAGAGGAGGGTTTCATTTAAGTGATTTAATTATTTTGTTGATTTTATTTTATGTTTTGATTGGGTTTAAATGAATCCTACAATTAATTACTAAGTTATAAAGAGAGGAAAATAGAAGAGAATTTCTCCTTCCTTTCCTAACCTAAGTAATCTCTAAATTGGATTCATATTTTAATTTTATTTAGTGAATGTTTTGATTAAGTTTTTAAATTATTCCTAGGTTTATATGAACTCTAAACAAACCTATTCTAAAAGGAAAGGCATTTTAAGATTAAGTAAAATGAACTAAATTCACAAAATATACATCACTTCATTTCTTTCCCAACATATATGACATGCATATGAATGAGTCCTAAGAATATCTATACATATAAAAGAGAATGTTTATCACACTTTATGAAGCATTCTAAGTAATTCATTTAAGAAAATTTGAAAGTTTATGATGCATGATTTTCATTAAGTAGAAAAGGAATTTCTTATCCAATTTTCACATGCACACATGAAGAAAGAAGACATAAGTGAGTATAACCATTGTTAACTGTGTAAGGTACAAGACCTACTTAGGGATACTTAAAGTCTCGCAACCTCGAGATTGTCCAGACTAATATACCACTTTCCTTAAATACAAACATGTGTACAAAAGAAACGAATGGAAAAAAAAGAATGCAAAAGTTGTTGTTAGTTGATTTTTTTTTATGCAATTTATGTATGAAAGCATAGGTATACTTCTTAAGTGATAGTATAGGAATGAATAGAATATAAAATTAGGCAAGTGTTAGGTTCTTTTCAAATGAACCATACATCTTGCTAAATTTCATTCAAAACTATACTAAAAGAGAAGAGAAGGAAAATCTACACTAAGCACATCCTTATATTTTACTCACATGCAAACTTATAATTAAGATATAAGTAACACAATTTTAGTTTTGATAATTGATTCATATGTTTTGAAAATAACTTGAATTTAATAGTGATAATAGCCACTCATATTTTTATTTTACCCAACACATGCAATTGGACATAAAGTAAATATTTTAATTTTAAATTTGATTTTTGAAAAGCATGGATGCATGAAACCACATCACATACATATTTAACATGTTGGGGGAGAACTAATGCAATGAAAGCATGTAAACAAATTCATTTCAATTAAATCCTAAAGACAATCTTATGAAATAAGAAAGCTTAAAGTAAATCAAAGTTTATTTAGTATGATTTTGTTTGATTTTGAATTTGATTTAATTTTAAAAATGTGGATTGAGTTTCCTGTTCCTAACTCATTCCCACATGTGTTTCACATTTTTGTTTAATTTTTAGATGATTAGATTCATTTGAGATTTTAATTAGGTTAAGGTATGAACTAAGCATGTTAATTAACCCTTACCTACACTACCTTAGCATAGTTAATCAAATAATTATGAGCCAATGAGATGAAATAAAACCTCACAAAGAATTTAAATTTGTAATGCACCTAGGAAGAAAAGGGGCCTAATGCAATTTGGCTTATTATTAATGATTAATTAAGCTAAGGGGTTTAACTTAGTAATTTCAAAACACCCCTCACACATATGAGTTCAGTTTTGATTTACTTAATTGGACTTAGGCTCTTGAACACTTAAGCATCTACCCAAAGTAGATTAATTAAGTTTTGAAAAGTTTTAGAATTTTTATAAATTTATTAAGAGGGTAATTATGGAATTAGCACTTAATTAAGAGAGGATTAAGAAAGAAAAAGGGGGTTTATGGAATAGCTTAGGGGAAATGTCCCAAAATTATTCTTAAACCTCCTATTCACTGGATCAAGCTTTAATCAACTTCAATAAGGGATTAAAACACTAATCAAATCCTTAATTATCTTTAATTACATAAAGGGGGTAATTAGGAAGTAAATTAGCAATTCTCCCGATTAAGCCACCAATAAATCCCAAGAAAATTAGGGGGGGGGCACAAGTCATCCCCCAAAATATACTCAAGAAGTTTGAGATTAATCAATGGATTAATTAGGGAGTAATTAGTACTTTAAGATTTCCAATTAAATTAAAAATTAGAGAAAGATAATATTCAAAGTCCATTAAAACCAATTTTAGATTAAATTATCTTTCAGTGGCAATTTACCTCATATTTTTTTAATTTTTCTTTAGAGAAATATGAATTTTTGAAGTTTAGAGGATTAATTAGAATTATTTAATACCTAATTAATCCCTTAACAAACACCACGCATGGTTGAGTCGATGCACTTTACGCGCCAAGCCGAAGCCACTTAAACATCTCACACAAGACGCTGCGGTCGATGCATGGTTTGATATCCGTCGTTCGATCAAGGATCAAATGGCCAAGAATTAACCCACGGCTCAGAAGGATGAAATAGGATTTAAAATGTGCATTTATTCTCGATCGTCCATCCAAAATGCGCGGATGGATGGCCAGAGATCTATCCATGCCAAATCCTGTGATCCATGGGGATCGTCCATGTTCTAGGCTTTGATCCGAGCTCGATTGAGCTCGGATTGGGATGAAACTTTGCACACACCATCTAACCCTAATGTTAATCACATCTAACGGTTGAAATTTCATGACATTCACCTTTCTATCACAAAAGACCAACACACATGGAGTTTAGTGGTCGAAAAATGTCTAACCTCGCCAGAGGTGATCACCGGTGCTCGATTCCTTGAGGAGCTTCTCAGAGACAAGCTGGTGAAAGTATTAGCTCTTGAGGTTGAGTAGATTGTTCTATGGACCAACCCCTCCTTAGCTCCCTTGCAGCTTTGATGGAATTAGACCTCCCCTTGCCTTTGGAACTTGAGAGAGAGCTTAGGAAAGCTCGACTTGGTCCTCTGGTGGAGTGTGCAAAGTGAATTTGGTGGAGTTTGAGTGTAAAGGAAGTTTGCCAATCAATGGAGGTCCCCTATTTTTGCTTAAGGGAAAATCGAGAATGGCAATTTCAAATTCCCTTTAGAGAGCTTAGGATCACTCAAGAATGGATCCTATGCCTCTCCCTTACTCAATCGATAGTGAGGAAGTGAGAATTGAAGTGAATTAGATGAAGTATATCTCCCCCTATGGAAATCAGACGATCAAAGAATTGTTTGCCATTTTGATGCAATCGCTAAGATTGAAAGGACTGTTTGGGCTGTTAGAAGTTTGCACATGGTCGATTTGGGCTAGGGAGCGGAGTGATAACCTCACATGTGCTTCAAAACAAGTGGAGGGAAGTTTTCCATATGGCCAATTTGAGCCGGGTGCTGCTTTTGGCTTGGGTCAAGTTTGACCAAACAAAACCCATTGGATTGTGCACCACTCATGGGTCTACTTGACCTATTATGAAGGTATCAAGTAGATATGAAGAGGACTTGACCAAATTCCCCATGGATTTGGCCAACATTTGTTCTATGGCTTAGGGGTAGAATGGTCATTTGGCTGATTTTTGAATTTGGATATGTTGGATATGTTGAGAAAATAGGTTTGGCCAAGTTTCATTGGATTTGGAGTTCATTTGATATGGTTTGACTTGTGTTGACCCATTTAGGTCAAAATGAGTCAACTTGGGTCAAGTTGACCAATTGGTCAAATTGGGTCAAACCAAGGGTTGGGACAAGTTCATATGACCATTTGAAATGTTTTGGTGGCTTTGGTTTGATTCAATTTTTAAGTTTAAATTTGGTTCGTATGACTTCATTTAGGTCAAATGGGTCAAGTTGACCAATTTGACCCATTTGACCTATTTGAGCTAGGTCATGGGTAGGTTTAGGATTTGTTAGTCATATGAAGTTGATTGGTATCTTTGTTTCCAATCAATTTTGGTTAAGTTTGAATTTGGCTCAACATGACCCCTTTAGGTCAAGTTGGGTTCAAGGTCAATTTGGGCTAGGTTGGGACTAGTTGGCCAATTGAGGCTTTGGTCAAGTTCAACAAGTGATTTGGAATGAACTTCGCCCATTGGTTTCAATCAATTTGGCTTAGATCAAGTTTTGACACATTTTGACTTTTTAGGTCAAGCTGGGTCAACTTGGGTCAAGTGGCCAATTGGGCTAGGTTAGGCTCAAATATTGACTTGGTCAAGTTCAAACATACTTCATGAATATAGATCAATGGTTTCAATCAATTTGGCCTATGGTGAATTTTGGCTATGTTAGGTTTCATTTTGGCTAAGTGTTGACTTGGTCAACCTTAGGTTTGATTTGGTTTGACCCAATTTGGGTGATTAAACATCTCATGATGAGATGCATAGGTCAGTTTAATTCAATCCAATTTTGTTAGGATTAGAATTTGGCTCATAATGATACTTTAGGTCACTTTGGGTCAAGTGAGCCTAAGTGGGTCAAATGATTTGGTTAAAGCTTGATTTGATTTTGATTGAACTTGTATATGGACTTACGATATAAATATAAATTCATTTGCAAGTGGTTTGAAGTCAAATGAGTTTTGATCCATTTCATAATTTCATATTCAAAGGAAGAACATGAATGGATTTGGGGTTTGATTTTGACTTGAGTTTTGATTCAGTGATTGAAGTTTGTATTCATATTTAGATTCATGATTGTAGGGTGGATTGAATCATGAAGGAAAATCAAGAGTTTGGCTTGATTTGAAGTTATTTGGCAAAGTTCAAGATTTTGACTTGAAAGGCTTAGGTTGGATTTTGAGTGGATTTGAGTTTGATTTTTGGAAGTGGTTTTGATTGTTTGAATTTATATTTTATTTTATATCTGAATATAAATGAGAATATAATTGGGTTATGAGAACATTTCAAGGATTTGAAGTTATTTGCTCATAATCTAGGCTAAGTTTTTTAGAAGAAATTTAAATGACTTAGGAAATTTTGGAGTTTTGGATTTGAATTTTGGATTTGAATTTATATTTCATTTATATATGTGAATATAAATGAGAATATAAATGAGTTATGAGAAAATTTCAAGGATTTGATTTGATTTGATTTGATCATGATTTAGGCTAAGTCCTTAAGATAGAAATTAAAGACTTAAGAAGGATTTTAAATTTTGAATTTAATTTTTTTGATTTGATTTGATTGATTTGTATTTATATTTCATTTATATATGTGAATATAAATGAGAATATAAATAAGTTATGATAAAATATCATGAGTTTGAATTGATTTAGATTTGATTTTAGCTAAGTCCATGAAGGAAAATTTAAAGGACTTAGGAAATTTTATGCATTAATTTTTAATTTTGAGTTTAGTTTGATTGGTTTGAATTTATATTTCATTTATATATGTGAATATAAATGAGAATATAAATAAGTTATGAGAAAATCCCATGAATTTGAATTGATTTAATCTTGATTTAGTCTAAGTCCTTAAGGTGGAAATTAAGGACTTAGAAAATTTTATGAGTTGAAATTTCATTCATGGGTTTCAATCATGTGGCATTGATTTGAGTTTGGAGAAAATCAAATAAGATTGATTTGGAGTTTGACTTGAAGGAAGGAAGGTGAAGAGTGGTTCAAGCTAAGGGTAAAATTTTCGACACTCAAGGCATGACCTATTCTATGGCTAACTCTTCTAAGTCTCTAGGCTAGGTTGGGTGTCCACCTAATCACTAAATGTGTCTTAAGACTAAGGAACTCTTAAAGTCTAAGAGAAGTCCTATGTCTAAGATTGAGGGGTTGAGAGCTCATTTTAAAAATGAGGTCAACAAGGGGCTACCAACTAACACCACCTAAATGTATTTTAAATTCATGATGTCAAATCTTATGAATATAAGATGGATTGTCTTTTTAAGAAAGAATCTAAGAATCTTAGACTCACTCCCTAATCCTTAAGATCATGTAGAGTATAAAATGCATCTAACTAATATATATTTTTTTAATTTTTAAATATTTTGATTTAAGATTCATTTGAGGCCTGAAGTATACAATTTATGCCTAAATGTCATGCAATTAGAAATGGTTATGGACCAAATTAATAAAAGAAGGCAAACTTCCCCAGAATGTGGTCATCCTCACAAGTCAGATGCCCCTTATGTCCAATGGGTGAAGTGCCCATTTCAAGAATTAAAGCAATATGATTGCATGATTTTCAAGACCTAGTTATTTTTAATTGATTTTAAGTTTTGCCTAGACTTTAATTTTAAGTGTAGTTTCAAGCTTTCTTTATTTTTGTTTCAATTGTTTAGATTTAAATTGGGTAGAAATTTTAATTTTTCTATGCTGCTAAAAAATCATCAAGCAATACGTAACCGAACGAAGTACAAAAATTTAAAAAAGTAGGTTGATTCTATTGTGCGCCCAAAATTAAATAAGCCAAATTAAATTAAAAAATTGCCAATGCCGTCGAGTACCACTGTACACCCTGAAAAATGGAGCAAAAGGGTAGTCGAGTTTTACCCTAAGACAACCCAACCTAGAACTACAAGTCTAGATCTATGGGTCTTCTTTCCAGGATCATCTCCTTCTTCAAGGACATCTATTGGGCTTAGAATCATCAGACCTATCTTCTAAGTGGTTTATGCTAATCTGATAGGTCCTCACATTATTCTAAGCTTAAATTTCCATTTTAAATTCAAAATGAATCGTAAGCCCTTTATTGACCTCATTTTTAGGATGAGCTCTCAACCCCTCCATCTTAGACATAGGACTTCTCTTAGACACTAAGAGTCTCCTTAGTCTTAAGACACTTCTAGTGATTAGGTAGATACTCAACCTAATCCTAGAGACTTAAAAGAGTTACCCATAGGGATAGGTCATGCCTTAAGAGTGTTAGGAAAATTTGTCTACCCTATATCTTGAACCAACTCCTCACTTCCTTCCTTCAAGTCAAATTTCAAATCAAGTCTAAACCAATTCCAAAATCCAAATCAAATCAACATCAAAAACTTAAATCAATTCCAACTTAATTGATTTTCTCAAACTCAAATCAATTCCAAATGATTGAAGCTTATGATTGGAATTCCAAATTTCAAAAATCCCTCCTAAGTCACTTTGATTCTATCTTATGGACTTAGCCTAAATCAAATCTAAATTAATTCAAATTCAAGAAATTTCTCATAACACATTTATATTCTCATTTATAATCACAAATATAAATTCACATATCCAAAAATCATTCAAAATTCGAATCCAAATTCAACCAAAATTCAACTAAAACATTTCAAGTCAAATTCTTGAACTTAGCCAAATCAAATTCAGATCAAGCCAAACTCTTGATTTTTCTTCATGATTCAATCAACCCTTCAATCATGAATCCAAATATGAACACAAACTTCAATTATCAATCCAAAAATCAATTCAAAACTCAAACTCAAATTCAATCAAAATTCAACCTAAGCCTTTCAAGTCAAATTCTTGAACTTATCCAAATCAAATTCAAATCAAGCAAAACTTTTGGTTTTTCTTCATGATTCAATCAATCCTTCAATCATGAATCCAAATATAAAAACAAACTCCAATCATTAAACCAAAACTAAATTCAAAAATCAAACACAAGTCAAACTCATGTTCACCCTTTGAACTTGAAATTGTCAAATGAATTAAAATACATTTGACTTCAAACCACTTACAAATGGATTTATATTTCAATCATAAGTCCATATGAAACTTGCTTCAAGCCTTGATCAAGTCAATTGACTCACTTAGGCTCACTTCACCCAAAGTGACCTCTTTTGAGCCAAATTCTAATCCTACCCAAATTGGATTGAACTAAGCCCAACAAGGCCTCACATTGTGAGCAACAATCATCACGAGATGATCAATCACTCAAATTGGGTTAAACCAAGTCAAACTTAAGGGTTGACTAGGTCAAAACTTAGCAAAAATGAAACCTAAACTAGCCAAAATCCACCATAGGCTAAATTGATTGAAACCATTGATCTAGACTCATTCAAGATCAATGTTTGAACTTGACCAAGTCATCATTTGAGCCTAACCTAGTCCAATTGACCACTTGACCCAAGTTGACCCAACTTGACCTAAAAAGTCAAAATGTGTCAAAACTTGATCTAAGATAAATTGATTGAAACTAATGGGTCAAGTTCATTCCAAATCACTTGTTGAACTTGACCAAAGCCTCAATGGCCAACACCCAACCTAGCCCAATTGACCTTGAACCCAACTTGACCTAAAAGGTCAAATTGAGCCAAAATCAAATTAAACCAAAATTGATTTGAAACAAAGATACCAATACATTTCATATGACCAATGAAACCTAAACCAACCCATGACCTAACCCAAATAGGTCAAATGGGTCAAATTGATCAACTTGACCCATTTGACCTAAATGAAATCAAATGAACCAAATCCAAATATAAATCAAATTGAACTAAACCAATGATGCCAAATACTTTTCAATTGGTCATATGAACTTGACCCAATCCTTGGTTTGACCCAATTTGACCAATTGGTCAACTTGACCCATTTTGACCTAAATGAGTCAACATGAGTCAAATCATATCAAACAAACTCCAAATTTAATGAAACTTGGCCCAACCCATTTTTTTCAATCATATCAAACATATTCAAACTAAAATCTAAGCCAAATGACTATTTTACCCCTAGGTAAAGGGGTAATCTATGGCTAATTCCACTTGGAATTTGGCCATATCCTTCTAGGCCACTTGGCACCCTCTTAGTGGACCAAGTGGACACTAGTGAGCATGATGCACTTGACCCATTAGGTTTGGATTAGCCAAACCCAACCCAAAGTCAAAATTGACCACTCCTCTCATTTTGAGCACATGGGATCACTCCCACACTCGAAATCAGCACATGGCACTCCTCCATTACCTCCCTCTAGCCAAAACTAACCATGTGCAAGTTCAAACAACCTAACAAACTCATCTAATCTAGCCAATTGATCCAAAATGGAAGGAGAGCTTGTGACCTTCTGATCCTTCAAAGGGGAGATATACTCTCCCTAATTTCATTTCAATTCAACACTCTCACACTCAATTGAATTTTAGAACTGAGCTAGCACCCCGGTTCCTCCAAGCTCAACCATTTGATTTCTCCATTTTGGTTTCTCTTAAACCAAAAATAGAACTCCCTCAAATTTTCATCTCATCTAATACTCAACTAGAGCTCAATTCATCCTTCAAGCATCTTTAGAGGACTCAATCGAGCTTGCTTAAAGCTTAATCCAAGTTCTCAAAACATGGAAGAGGGGAGCTAGACCAAGGTCAAATCCAATTGAAGCCCACCTTGGTCCATAGAGAGATCTACTCAACCTCAGCCCCTCAAATCTTCAACAGGGCTTTGTCTCTACTAGACAAAGCTACCTCGACCGATTTGAGCGCCAGTGATAGCCTCCAGTGAGGTACTACTCAGAACTAAGCATAGTCTGAATTTTCTTTGGTCCTTTATGAAGAAAAGTTTCACCCCAAGTGAAATGGACTGTTAGATCTTCATCCCCTTGCATGATGATGGTGTGGGTTGAGTTTGAGCTCAATCGAGCACAAGCTAGATCTTGCCTAGAAGATGGATGTGGCCATCTCCCAGCGGAGTCAGGATGGATCATGGGTCGTCCATCCGCTTGTTTTGGATGGATGGCCATGATCAAGTCACGTAGGATCCCTTGATTCATCCCTTAAGACCCACGAGCTCAATCTCAACTGTCTGATCTTTGATTGGACAGATGAGGAGAAAGCGTGTAGCACCGTCGCTGACGCGGCATTATGATGTGACAACTTAAGTGATGAATCTTGCCGCACCACATGGAAAGTGCATGTCACCGTCCATGTGGCGCCCGATGGGATTAGTCATATAATTAAGGATTTAATTAATGTATAATCACATGGAAACTTCAAAATAACATAACTAAATGTAGAAAAATTAGAAAAATATAAAATAAAAAACATTGTGGAGATAATTCAGAGAGGAATAATCTAAAATTGTTTCTAATGGATTTTGAATAGTATATTTTTCTTAATTAAGGTTTTATTAAAAAATTAATAACTCTAATTACTTCATCAATTCATTTCAAATTTCTCAGAAGAAATTAGTGGGATGACCTCTGCCTCCCCTAATTTTCTTAGGATTTATTGATGAGTTAATTAGGAAAATCAATTAATAGATCCTTAATCACTCTCTTTATGTAAATAAGCTTAATTAAGCATGTGAACAGTGCCCTAATTTTATTAAGTCAACTAAGCTTGCTTAAGTGAATAAAAAGTTTATGAAATAAATTTGGGGATTTTTCCTTAAGCCATTCCCTAAACCCCTTTCCTTCCTTAATCCAAACTTAATTGAGGGCTAATTCATAAATCACCTACTTAATTAACTTGATAAAATTTTCAAAATATTCTAGAACTTAACCAATTCATCTTGGATAGGTGCTTAGGTGTTCAATAACCTAAGTATCTTAAGAAAATCAAAATCTAACCCACATATGTGGGAAGGGTTATGAAATTACTTAAATTAAACCCTTTACCTTAATTAATTACTAATTGTGAGACAATTGCATTAGGCCCCTTTTTTCCTAGGTGCATTACTGATTTAAATTCCTTGTGTGATTTTATGTCATACATTGGCTCATAATTACTTGATTAAACATATTAAAGTGGTGTACGTAAAGGGGTAATTAATGCACTTAATTTACACCTTAACCTAAATAAAATATAAAAATCATCTAATTGTTCTAAAATTAAACTAAAACAACATACACATGTGGGAAATAGGTTAGGACCAACAAACCTCCTCACATTTTCTAAATTCAAATCAAACTCAAACAAAACTAAAAATCTTTTTAAAAAAAATTTGATTTGCTTTAAATAGTTATATTTTATAAGATTATCTTTAGAAATTAATTGTGGTGAATGAATTTACATGCATTCATCACTTTTATTTCTTTCCTAACATGCTAAATGTATGTCATATGAAAATCATGCATTCATGCCTTTTAAAAATCAAACTAAAAATGAAATGTTTCCTTCATAACAAATTGCATGTTTTGGCTAAAGTAAGAATATGAATGGCTATTATCACTATTAAATCCAAAATTATTTTCAAAGCTTATAAATAAAATATCATAATTGAAAGGTATGCTACTTATAATTATTTATAAGCTTGCATGTGAGTATAAAATGTGGTATGTGATTCTTCCTCTCTTTCTTAACATAGAATTGTATAGGATTTGTAAAGTGTATAGTCCATTTGAAAAGGAAATAACGCTTGCTTAAATCCATTCCTATACAATCCTATGTCATGACTTAAGAAAGAATTTCACATCACACATATAAATTAAACAATCAAACCAACTTCAAACAAACATAAACTTTTGCATAATTCTCTTTCCATGCATTTCTTTTTGTACATGCACATGTACTTAAAAAAGTGGTATATTAGTCTGGACAACCTCGAGCTTGTGAGGCTTTAAGTAGCTATAAGTAGGTCTTGTATCTTACACCCCTAGTGCTAACAATGACGCCGTACTCACTTATGTCTTTTATACTTGTAAATGTGTATATGAAAATTGGATAAAATAATCACTCTTTTCTACTTAACAAAATCATCCATCATGAAGGATCCAAATTTTCTTAAATATAATTTCTTAGAATTCATCATTAAGGTCTGCTAAATATTTCCATTTGCATGTATAAATATGCTTAGGGTCCATCCATATGCATGTTACATATGTTGGGAAAGAAATGAAGTGATGTGTGTTTTGTGATAGTATTTCACTTTACTTAAGCTTAAAATACATTTTTAATAGGTTTGTTTAGGGAAAAATATAAACTTAGGATTAATTAAAACACATAATAAAACATTCACTAAACAAAATCAAATATGATTCTACCTTAGAAATTACTAGGTAGGGAAGAAAGAGAAGTTCTCTTCTCTTTTCCTCTCTTTACAACTTAGTAATTAATTGTAGGATTCATTCAAACCAAACCAAAATACAAAATAAAATCAACCAAAGCAACTAAATCACTTACGTGAAACAAACCCTCTAAGTTGAACATTTTCATACTTAGAAAACTTCAACCTTAAAAAATAGCTAAGCATACCACACAAACCTTAAATGGCACACACATTAGCTAAGTCACCACTTTCTAGCTTGGTTAGGGTGCATGGTTTGATGTTTACTTTTATTTTTTTTTGATGTAATATTTGGCCCGATGAAAGGTATATGATAATTGATCTTACCAACCATCGCCTAGTCTAACCATTTCTTGGGGATTGTGCTTAAGGGTGTTGTAATAAAATATAACTACTTTGCTATGCGTGCTTATAGGCATAGTCCAAAAATGATGGACTTGGTCACCCATGTGTGTTAAGTCAAATATATATATATATATATATATATATATATATATATATATATATATATATATATATATATATATATATATATATATATATATATATATATATATATATATATATATATATATATATATGCTTGGGTATGTATGGTTTGTTTAGCTAATCTCTATAATGTTTTAATTAGATTTCTTTTTCCTATTTTCATGTAATTTTGTAATTAGGATTTTGGAATGATTGTTATGGGATATTAGGATGAATATTGATCATAAGATCATGTCTTATATACCATGTGAAGCCTTTGGAGCAAACACATTCCAACCAACCAAAAGATGAAAGAATAAAGAAGAAAGAAGGAATGAAAAATGAAGAATGAAGACCTCCATCAATGAATTCCTTCTTGATTGTATTTTTTCATTTGTAATTCAGGTTGTATAAGGGTAGAGCTGACCACCCAATAGTTTCTTTCTTGCTTTAATGACACGATGATGATTAGGCTCTTAGGAAAAATATATCTTTTATCCAACATAAATAATTCAAACTAAAAATAAATAACTCATAACCTCACCTAAAGCTTAAGTTATAATTCAAGATAAAAGAATTAGCAACCCTTTAGCTGGATGTTGTACTTTCTTTTCTCACATAATGCATGAAAAGCAAATTATTTCACTCTTGATTGAAGGGCTTCTACCTTTGCTAGAGAACTTGGCCTGACCTTTGAGAGCTATGGTGGAAACACACCTCCTTATCTTACAGATTTTGGCCCATGATTTAATTTCTCATGCATTAGGCATATGAATCATAAAGTCTATGTCAAATTGATTGTCCAAAAATAAAAATAAAATATAATAAAATTTGCATTATATTTAAGTCATTAAATCATGCCCTACATGATCTAGTCTCTTAGGGAGTGTGTTTAAGGACTTAGTCTCTTTCTAAATAAATAATAGGTTAGTTATCTTGAAAAAATAATTGACTTGTCTACATGTTTTAAAATTGTAGGAGGAGTTAGTTGGTGGCCACCCCTAGGTGGTTGTAAGTCCAACAATCGGGTGGTTTATCCTCTCTTGTGGAGGTAAATCAAATACACCTTTTCGCCTTAGATTTAGGTCGTGCTTTTGGCCCTCGCCAAAGCTCCATAGATTTAGGTTCAGAGGTTGTTACTTTCCTTTGCAGACTATGAGCATAAAACCTCACCTCTTAGGCATTTCCATGACCTTGTATCATGGAATTGTAAGCCCTAGATTTCTAATAAAAATTCAACTCAAATAAATCAATTCAATTTCAAAAATGTAAAGCCCAAACATAGGATAGTTTGGGGTGCTTACTAGGCTTCCAAGTATCCTAAGCATCCCCTACTTATCTTCATTTGGATTCGATAAGAACTCCCTCCTCTTAATCAATTCCACTTGACTTTTCTAAAAATAAACCAATCGATTGATACTCCTACCTTTCAAAATCTTTAGAGACGATGATCATTTACCTTAATCGAGACTATTCCTGAGGAATCTTATTCCTTAGGATGTAATTAACTATGCGGGCTTGCCCCTATAGGGAACTTAACGAACTCGATTTAAAATTAACCCTGCTTTATTTTTCCATATAAAGTAGGGGAAGAATCTCTGGTACATTCCGAAGACCCATAGTCCTTAGGAGTCCTTATTAAGGTGATTAGGTCCATTGTAGGGTGGTGACTTCTATCTTTCGAGATAATACACCTCTCCTCAATGTCGTACCCTATCACCCTAATAAGAATATCTACAGATCTGCGTGGTATCCCAACAAGGTATTTTATATTTATGTTTTCATTTATCCTCTTTCTGAAAGGGGATAGGTGAAGGCAAAGATAAAAAATTTCACCACAACCTGCAAAATAAATATTAACAAAATGCAAATAACGTACAATAGTTCTATTTTACAAATATATTGGCTTAATATTAGCTATTCCATGCCCACCTATCCTATGGGCTATGCTTAAGGACTTAAGCACACCTATAAGAAAATAGCATTTTAATTTATTTATGTTAGCAATCCTTTTTAGCATAGCCCCCTGCATAAGATAATATTAATTCTAACAAGAACATCCTATCATCCAGTTTAACGAGCTAACAATCCTAAATATGTAGTCTAAAATAGTATACCATAAAGACATGTGAAGCACATCACATCACAACACAGAGAATCATAAAATGAAATCACATAATGGCCTAACCTAAGTCTAGGGTATGTGACCTAATGATCTGGTGTGTGTGAAGGAAATAGGCTTGTGTAGCAAGACTTTGTTAGATTTCTTTAGTTCAAGTTTAAATTTGAAGTTTTTGAGTTTATTTAAATTTTACTTTTTGATGGTTTCAATTCAAATGATTTAATGATTTATTTTCATTTTCAAGTTCACTTTTATTTTGTTAAAGTGAATTTTATATTTTCAAGAATGAGAAATAGAATAGATTCCACTTTTGGGTGGAACCCATTCTATTCAGCATCCTAACCACTAGTGAAAGAAATTTTTATCCTAAGATGACGATCCATCCTAAAGGCCTAACTAAGATCCTTAAGTATCTTAAATAATCTTTTTAGTTACATTTAGATGATTTGGGTTTGAATTTAATTTGGATTTTGGATTAATGTTTCAATTTTGTCTTTGGAATTTGATTCTTCATTTCATTTCTTTGATTTGATTTAATTTGCATTCTTAGTTTGTTTTATTCCTTTGATTTGGTTTGGTTTGAATTATTTCATTTAATTTGAGTTATGTTTAAGTTTGTTGAATTATGTTCATTTCATTTGGTTAGATTTATGCTAACCTAAGGCACATAGGTTAATGTTTGAATTCATTCTTAAGTTACATTTATTGTGGATTAAGGTTTCATTGATTTATTTGATTATGAGTTCATTAACTTAAGGTTTAATTACTCTTATTATGTCTTATTAATTTCATTAATCCTTAAGTAGGTAAGTGATTAAGTTTCTTTAATTTAGGATGTTGGAGAATCATCCTAAGTGTTTCTGATGTTAACAAAGATTACTTCAAATTATTTTATGATTTTTATAGATTTATGAATTTTCTTTATTCATTATTTGATTTAAATTGGCCTAGAGATTTGGAAATTCAAGAATTCCAATCAAAAGGTCAATTGAGTTTGAAATTTTTATGGCAAGTAGGGTTCCATGCCAATTTCATATTTTCAAAGTTTTATTTCGATTATATTTATAATTATGGTGTAATTATGGTTTTAATTATTTCATTTAAACCCAAATTAAGCCTAATTTACTAAAAAATCATTTAAGGATTTTGTTTTTCCTTGATTTCTCTTTGAAAGATGTTTCCAAAGAGGGTTCATTCATAATTTTTGGAAATTTAATTGATTTAATGTGACTTATTTAAGTTTTGGTTAATTATTTGAATTATTTAATTAACTTAATTATTTAATTAACTTAATTACCTAATTAAGCCATTTTATGCTTTATCAAGTTCTAAAAAGTTTCATTAGTGTTTTTATGTTCATTAGGGTTTATTAAGTTGATTTGGAGTGAAGCACTTCATTTTCATGATTTATTTCATTTTATTTTAATTTATTTAATTAAAATTGAAGTTTATAATTTAAAATTTGATATCTTTTGAATTACATTGAAATAATTCTTGAAATTTTTTCCAAATGTGTGTTTTAACTTTAATTTCAATTCCACAAAGTTTCATTTCAATTGGATTTATGGTTTGTGATTAATTAGGATTTGATATATTTCATTCAAACTTAAATTAAGGCTAAAATATGTAAAATTAATTAGGGATTTTAATTTTAATTGATTCCTCTCATCAGGAGGAATCCATAGAGCCCAAGTTTACATTTCTTTTGGATTTGTATTTAATTTTCTATGAATTTTAGAATTTTTGGGCATTTTTAATGATTTTTTAATAAATTAAAAGAGGAATTTACTATTTTAAAATGGAAGGCCGATGTGGCACCTTTGCCACGCGGTGTGACAACATTAGGCCACACAAATTCGACATGGTGGCCGCATTGAAGCGGTGCCATATGAGACAAATTGTATCGTCTGATCAAAGATCGGATGATCCTGATTCATTCTATTGTCTCCTTAAGGGATAAAATCAGGTCGTCCAGCTAGATCTCAGCCATCCATTCCAAATAGAAGGATTGGACTGTGGAGATCATCTCCCAAATGTCTTCAACGAGAGACGGACACCGTCCATCGATTTCAATGAATTTCTAGCAACCTTAGTGGATTTTCACGTAATTTTGATTACAAATTGACAAGGGATTGATTTGCAATCAATCTATATAGTTTGATTCTATAGGGATCAATTTTTTTTATAAAGGGACAAAATGAAAGCTAAATAAGTTAAAGGTGGAGCATACCTCAATTCCGGCAATCACTGGTGGTGAGATCGACTTCAATAGCTTCGCCTTGATGTGACAAAGTCATGGATGTGATTTGGTGGCTTGCCTCCCGCCAAACTCCTTGGAGACCAACTCAAGACTATTTTTTGTTGGATTTGGCCGTTCTCCAACTCGCCAACATGAGGGGTCATGGTTGTGATTTCTTTAAGGTCACATCAAACTCTAGAATTTGTTAGAACATTCAATTGGAGGTGAGAGACTCTCCCAAAGATTTTGCCATTAAGGGAAACTCGATGGCCGCCAAATTCGATCATTTTTTGAGTGCCAACGGTGAAGGGCCTAGAGAAGGGGTCGACTTCTTCTTCCTCTTCCTTTATAAGTGATTTAGGATGAAAATATGGAGAAAAAAGGCCATCCCTCCCCTCTTTCCGCATAACATTTCCATCTTGGTGAATTTTAACAAGATGGGTGCCAAGGGGTACATTTAATCCCCCTTAGCCTTGTGAACATGATTGGATCAGAGGTTGGAAGATAGGAAGGAATCTCCTCCCTTTTTCATCCTTGGCCGAGGTTGGGTCCCCTTCTTTACTCTTCTTTATCTTTTCTTAGAAGAAGCCAATTATCCTTTGACTTCTTCTTTTGCTGGCCTTCAACTAATTAGAATGAATCCCATTTTCTTGAAAACAAGAGGTGGAAAACAAAAGGGATGAAGGATTGGGCAAATTGGACTTTGCTTCATGTAATCCATCTTTGCCATTGTATAATCTATCATTTTGGCTTGATTTAGATTTGATTAGTTTGATTAATATTGGTTGGCAACCTCTTTTAACCAATGATGAATTTAGATAAGTTTGCATAGGTTTAGTTTTAATTTGAAAACATTTGGAGATTAATCTTAGCATTAGATTTAATTTAACTTCCAAATGCTTTAATCATCATTAATTGGTTTTAAATTTTGATTTAGATCATCCTTGATTGTCCATTAGATGATTAGGAATTGACTTAACCCATGCCACATGCGGGTTTAATCCAATTCCAAGTCAACTTGACCCATTTTGCCATAAATGAGTTAAGTTGAGTTTGATTGAGTTAAATGACCATTTTTGACTCAATTAAATTATGTTCATACTTCAATTATGTTTAATCACATGTGTGAGATGATTTGGTGTGATTAATTTCATTTAATTTTGATTGTATTTCAATTTGAACTCATTTGACCCAAAGTGAGCTTAATGGGTCAAACTAAGGTTTTATTTAGGTCAAATGACCAATTTGACCAAATTAGACCTAATGATGGGTTTGATTGTGTTTGATTATCATTTCCATATGATTTTGATTAATCAAATTGAGTTGATTTCAATTTGATTTTGGTTTGAACCCAATATGACCCATTTAGATTCATTTAGACTAAGTGGTCTAATTAACCTAATTAAGGTCTAAATAAATTTAAATTTCTTTGGATTCATGATTAAATATTTTTATTTGATCATTTAGAACATTTGGAATGATTTACTTTGGTCAAAATGTGGTGGGTTGACCTTTAACTTGGTGGGAACCACCTAAATCAAACTTATGTCAAATGGGTTGACTAGATTTGACTTTGATTTAGTTTTAGATTCAGTCATTTATTTTAATTTGATTTTAATTTGATTTATTTGGAATTGATTTGATCTAATCCAAATTTAGAATTTTGGTTGAGATCACTGTGTTTTAATTTGGAGTCGTGTGGACAATGATCTGTACTTATCAAGTGAAGTATGACATTAAGGTATTATATATCATCTCAAAAGATAGAAACATCACTCTACAATGGACCTAATCACCTAATAAAAACTCTTAAGGTAGATGAGTCTTCATATATACCAGAGATCTTTCCCCTACTTTACATAGAAAAGTAAAGTAGGGTTTATTTTATGTCGGGCTCTTTAGGTCCCTATAAAAGCAAGCTTTCATAGTTAATTATATTCTAAGAAATAAAGATTTCTTTAGAATACTCTTGATTAAAGTAGTCAATCAACATCTCCAAAGATTTCAAGGTTATACTATTGTGGTGTTTATTTTTGGATGTGAGGGGACACCACGTAGATCGTAGGGGGTACTTATTGAAGTGATTGGACGATATTGAGGTATGATGTACTATCTCGAAAGATAGAGGCATCACCCTTCAATGGACCTAATCACCTAATAAGGACTTCTAAGGCATGATGGGTATTCGAATATACTAGAGATTTTTTTCCTTACTTTACATGGATGAATAAAGTAGGGTTTATATTAAATCGGGTTCTAAAATTTTCTATGGAGGCAAGCCTCCATAGTTAATTATATCCTAGTGAATAAAATTCCCTAAAAATACTCTCAATTAAATTAGAAAATTATCATCTCCAAATATTTTAAGTTTAGACTATCATTGGGTTGGTTATGTTTGGAAAATCAAATGGGAAAGTTCAAAGAGAAGACTTATTTTTGGAATCCAAAGGAAGGAAGTAGGAAATGCTCATAATACTATGAAGCCTATTGAACATTCCAATCTATCTAATAATTGGGCTTTATATATTTGAAAGTGAAGAGATTTATTTATTTTAGTTGAATTTTATTAGATTGTTAGGGCTTATAATCTAACAACACAAAGTTATGGAAATACCTAAGAGGTGAGGATTTATGCTTATAGCCCACAGGAAATAGTTACCTCGATCCTAAATTTAGGGAGCTTTAGTACGAGCTAAAGAACAACCTAAATCTAAGTGACATGTGGACATAAGGGTTTACCTCCACAAGAGAGGATAAATCATCTGACTTTTGGACTTATAACTGCCTAGAGTGGCTGCCAGCTAATTTTTTCTATGATTTTAAAACCATGTAGTCCGACCTTATGAATTGGAAGATAGCTAGGGTAGTTATTTAATTTGAAAGAAACTAAAGTCCTAAACCCACTCCCTGAGAGACTAGAGAATGAGTGGTATAAGCATATGACTTACTCTACAAATGCAAAATATTTTCAAATTTTATTTCAGTTGTGACACATCATTTGGAAAATAGCTTTAGATATATGCCTAAATGCATGATGAAAATTGATTGTTGGCCAAATCAAAAGGGAGAGGGTGAAGCACTATCATCAGGAGTGGCTCTCATAGGTCAAGCGATCCCTATTGTCTAAGGACGGAGGCCCTCATTTTGCAAAAGTGGCTCAAGATGATATGCATGATCTGAGTCATACAGCCATACAGCTAAGGGGTTGTTAAATCTTTTAATTTTCTTATTTATGTCCTAGGCTTTATGATGAGATTATGAGTTATTTAAAATTTTAGTTATGAGTGATTAGTTGGATATAAAATTTATTTTATCCTAAGAGCCTATGTATCCAGGCCACACATTAAAGCATAAATCATAAGAAACTATGAAAAGCATGTCATTTCTAATGCATAAGTTAAATAAATTATCAAATAATTTAATAAACTAACACAAAAGAATAAGAAGTCGGTGCAGTCAGGTTCCGCCATACAACCTAAAAAGAGAAAAACTAGGTAGCTGAGCTCTACCATTATACAACCCATAATATAAAAGAATAATTATAATTAGAATGAATACATGCTATGAGGGTCTTCATTCTTCACTCTTCCATCTTTCTCCTTCTTTGATTTGGATGTGCTTGCTTCAAAGGCATCACAGGGCACATCAGGATAAAGCCTTCTAGCCGCTCATCCTAATCTCCCATAGTACTAATCTTAATTTCTATTGCAAAATTAAATTTATATAGGAAAAGTAAATCTAACTACATCTACAAAATAGACTTAACTAAACATACATACAATCTCAAGCAGTTATTTATATAATTTGGACTTAGCACCCTGCATATGGGTAACCAAGCCCACCTGTCCTAACTTGGATTATATTTAGGGGTTTGAGCAACCAACAAAGAGGGAATTAATAATTATTTTTAATCATCCCCTTAAGCATAATCCCCTGTAAAAAATATGATTAGGCTAAGAGCGGCCTAACATCCAATCTACGGAACATGCACCCTAACTTCCAATCTAAAATAATACATCATAAAACAAGACATACACCACATCATACACCATCCTAACATAGAGCTAGAAGTGGTGACTTAATTCTAATGTGTGTATTAAGGCTTTATGTGGTATGTATTAACTAAGCATTAAAGTTATATTTTTCTAAGTTTGGAACCTGTTCAAGTTAACATGAATGTTGGTTTCATTTGAAGTTATTTAATTGATCATTTTAACTTGTATTTTTTTTTCGTTTCATGTGATTCACACTTAGCATTTAAGTGTTATAAAGAGAAGGAGGAGGAGTACCTCTTCCATCCCATCCTTAAGCCACTTTCTAAAACATATTAATTTGATTTAGTTCTCTTTGATGAATGACTTATAAGTTAAGGTTAACTTTAACTGATCTTATCCAATATGAATGGCTTCTTAAGATTAATCTAATAGAATTACTATCACATGAAGTATACCAAGTCATTCCTTTCCATCATATAAACATGCATATGATCTAATCCTAAGTGTATCTATACATACAACATGTTTTAGCACACTTGAATGATGAATGTATGTGTATGCTTGAAATTTATATTTCATTTGATTGAATTATTTGATGTATGTAAATTTAAAGCTTTATCCAAATTCTTATACAAAAATACATAGGGTTGAAATTAAATAGGTATGTGCCATTGTTAACTATGGAAGTGAGGTAATCAAATGACCTCCTTGGGGCTAGTTAAAGCCTCGTATTCCCGGGATGTCCAGACTATATACCCATTTGCATTCAAATATATGTAAATTTGCATTCATGAACATAGGAAAAAAATCTACAAATCGCATGATTAAACAATTCAATCACTTAAACAATTATGGATGCATTCATTTTTTAACATAAAGGGGATCTCCATTCTTTAATCACATATACATACACATGTATAAAGACATAAACAAGTATATGCCATTATTAACCAGGGAAGTGAGGCAATCAAATGACCTCCTTAGGGCTAGCTAGAGCCTAGTATTCCTAGGATATCCAGACTATATACTTGCTTATTTAGATACATATGAATGTATGCACAATCAAGAGAATGAAAATCATGCAAGGGTTGTATTTCCTTTAATTGAATTGTTTAAGCATATGAATTAAAGCTCTATCTAAATTCTACTACCAAAATACATAGGAATGAAAGTAATTAAGTACGTGTCGTTGTTAATCAAAGAAGTGAGGTAATCAAATGACCTCCTTAGGGCTACTTAAAACCTCGTATTCCCGGGATATCTAGACTGTATATCCATTGTTGTTCAAACTTATGTACATCTATATATAAATTATAAGAAAAAGAGCTTTATTTAATATGCTTAAGCTATAAACACATGCAAATCCTATGTACATTCATAACTATCAACACTCTAAGTATTATAATTGATTTATAAACTTTGGAAAAGAGTTTTTTTTTTGTTTGAATTTATTAGTGATAATAGCCACACATATATTAAATTAAGCCAACACATGCAAGCTTACATAAAGAAAATTCATTTGATTTATTTGAATTTGAAAATATGAGTGCATGAATTCAAATGACATACAACATTTAATGTGCTTAGAAAGGAATAATAAAATATAAACACATGATCCATTCAATCAAATTAATTTTTAAGGATAATCATGCTAAATAAAATTATTATTAAAGTAAACCAAAGCTTTCTTATTGATTTATGATTTAAGATTTTGATTAAGTTGAAAGAGAATAAGAATTATTTATTGTTTTAATCCCATTCCCACATTAGTAATTTGATTTGGTTTAAGACAAGGTAATTAAGTGAGCTTTATGAGTTAATTAAGTTAAATCCTTAATTAAATCCATTAATTACCCTTACCAATGCATCTTTAATTTGATTAACCACTTAATTATGAGCCACAAATGACATGAACATGTGAGAAAATAAAATTTTAATGCTCCTACAAGGACCTAATGCAAATGGCTCATAATTAAGAGTTAATTAAATCAAATAACCTAATCAAGTACTTTTATGATTTTCGCACACTTATAGGCTAATCATAATTTCATTATTGATTATCTACTATGATTATAATTTTGATTTGATTAATTAAACCACTTAATTAACTAATTAAACTCTTAATTAATCTCATTTTTAATAATTTTCCTTTAAAGAGGAACGAACTTAGGAAAAGGTTAAGAGGGAGGTATGAACCCCATTCCTCTTGCCCATTCACTGTTTAATAGTGATTAGCAAGCTTAATTAATTAATTTTCACTATTTGGAAGATTAATTAATTAATTAGATTAATTAAGAGAGTAATTAGGATTTAAATAGTTAATTCCCCTAATTAACCAAGCAATAAATCCCAAAAAAATAATGGGAGGCAGAGATCATCCCATGAAACTAAGACCCAAAGTTTAGGATTAATTACTTAAGTAATTAAGGGTTAAGCTAATTAAGTTTTTAATTAAACTCTAATTATGCCTTAATTATTATTCAAAATTAATTAAAATTAATTTTAAATAGTTATCCTCTGAAATACCTTCAAAATAAGTATTTATTTATATTTTTCTAATTTGTTTTATAATTTATTATGAATTTCCAAAGATTCAATCATTAAATCCATTAATTAAGCCTAATCCCGTTGGTGCCATGCGGACCATTGACGTGGCACTTTCCACGTGGCACTACGGGATTGGATCCTAAAGTCCTTTGATACGGTGCCTACATGGCGGCGATGGATGTGCTTTCTTATCCGCTGTCTGATCTAAGATCGGACAACCAGGATTAATCTCCTGATTTTAATAGGATTATATTAGATTTTATCTAGCGAATAATCACAACCATCCATTTCGATCAGGCGAACGGACGGTGCGTGATCCATCATTTCCTGAGCAACAAGAAAAGGATGTCATCCACCTTCCGTCACTCGATTCGAGCTAACCGAGCTCAGATCGATTTGGGATTCAACTGACACCATCGTGAGGTAGATCCAATGGGATCTACTAGTCGAATTTTCATGACATACCAATTTCCTTCAAAATGGCGTAGGAAATTTTCACAAAATCACGGTTTAATGGAATTACCTCGCAGGAGCTAGAGATCGGCAGCAAAATCGATTGAGGAAGCTTCGCTTGGATGAGGTGAGGCCTTGCTGATCATCACGCATGAGGATTCCTTGTCATTTGCTCGGAGGGTCATGAAAAGTCACTATGCAAGACGACGTTAATCAAACTTAAACCTCCAGTGTTCGTGGAGCTCGGGAGGCAATTTGTTCTTGCTCGACAGAGTGTGGAGAGTGTGTGGGTGAAATTAATTTGATTTCGGTGGAGATTTGAGGGAGTTGGGTCAGAAATGAGGTTGCCCTATTTCAGAATAGTGAAGTCCGATGTTGGGGAGGCTCGGGAGGCTTAGCGAGAGCTCTGGGGATTTTAAAACTCTCCTTGGAAGCTCTCTGAGTGTGAATGGTCTCATTTTGGATAAAAATGAGGGGGTATATTTCCCCTCCCTTGGATCAGACGGACGGGATCGTCTCCTCAATTTTGGCCAATCAGCCGCCGTCCGAGCATCAGAGTTATCAAGGTCAGTCCTAGGTGGCTCAATTTGGTTGGCCAGAGGTTAGGTTAGGTTGACCAATTGGTTAAATTAGGTCAAACCAAACTTGAGTCATGTTTAAATGAGTATTTGGGATGTTTTGATTCAATTGGTTTGAGTCAATTTAGCTTGAATTTAGTTTTGGCGCATTTGGATTCATGTAGGTCAAATGGGTCAAGTTGACCAATTTGACCAAATTGGCCAAATTGGCTTAGGTTATGGGTTGATTCATATTCAATTGGTTAAGTGAAGATGATTATAAGCTTTGGTTTGAATTAATTTGGATTTTATTTTGTTTTATGCCAATTTGGGCTAAATGGGTCAATTGGGTTTAATTATGGCTTTTGTCAAGTTAAAAAATCAATTTGGAATGAACTTGAACCATTGGTTGTAATCAATTTGGGGCCACATTGACCTTAGAAGGTATTGGAACCTTCAATTTGATGAGAAAACCTCTCCCATGGATTTCACCATTAATGGAGCTCGATTTTTGTTAGTTCGCCGGCATACTAGTGGCAAGAGGCAAAGGGAAGGGTCCCCTCCTTCATCTCTTGCCTTGGTGGACATTTTGGAATGAAGAGGGGGAGGGACTAAGCTCTCCCTCCCCTCTTTCCATATTTGACCGAGAACCTCCTTTATGAACTTCTAGGTGGCCGGAATTCGGCCATCGGTGGCGGCAAGGCCGGCCAAGGGGTGGGATCAATCTCCCTTAGCCTTGTGAGCAAGATTGGATGGTCATTGGGAGGAGAAGAAGGCAATTGGACTTTTTTTCTTGCTTTTTCCAAGATCCTTTTTCTTCGTTCTTTCCTTGGATTCTCCTTCCCTTGGAGAAAGCCAATTTCTCTTTGGCTTGACGGCTTGGTGGCCCTCAATTGATAGTAGCCATCTCTTGAAATTAAGAGATAGAATGAGGTAAGAATAGGGGAATTGGAATTTCCCTTCTTTTTCATGAGTTATTTTATTATGTTTTCCTTTTCTATTTTTGAATTCCATTCCTTTTTATTTTTCTTTATTTTTTATGGTTTATGGTATCACCATCAAAGTCCTTGGACTGACGCATGGCTGTCCAACTTAATCTCAAATGGACTTTCAAGTCAAGTTTGAGCCCATTTGACTTGGGTTGGAATTTGGATCCAAACCAAGTATTTGGATTTAAAATACTTGGTTTTAATTTAATTCTTGATCAATACTCTTTAATTGATGATTGATTGAGTTTCGATTTGATTAATTCATTAAATTTTGAATTGATTTTGAATTTCATTTTATTTTAACCCATTTGAACCTAAATGGGTTAAGTTCAGTTCCAGTTAGGTTCAAATGACCAATTTGACTCAATTGGATTAGGTTTGGACTCCAATCATGCTTGATCACATGTGTGAGATGATTTGGTGTGATTGATTTCATTTATTTTTAATTAAATTTTGCTTTGAACCCAACTGACCCAAAGTGAGCTTAATTGGTTAAGTTTGGGTTTCATTTGGGTCAAATGACCAATTTGACTAAATTAGACCCAATGATTGATTGGATTGTGTTTGATTATCATTTCTAAGTGATTTTGTATAATCAAATTGAATTGATTTCAATTTGATCTGGATTTTCATCCAATAGGACCCATTTAGGTTCATTTAGACTAAGTAATTTAATGAATCCAATTAAGGCCTAAATGAATTTAAATTTCTTTGGATTTGTGATTAATCATGTTTATTTGATCATTTGAAATATTTGGAATGATTTAGTTAAGTCAAATTATTGGTGGGTTGAACTTCGACTAGGTGGGACCCACCTAAGTCAAACTTATGTCAAATGGGTTGACTAGATTTGACTTTGGATTTGGTTTCATTTTGATTTAAGTTAATCCAAATTTAAAATTTGGGTTAATTCTACCTAAGCCCATTAGGTTAGATTAAACCCAAAGAAGATTCCTATGTCACTAGGCATAGTGTCCTAAGCATTGAATTAGGAGATTTCTATTTTAGATTAGAACATCCTAATTACTGATTTCAGAGTTCAAATTAACCTCATCCAAAAATGAGGTCAACATGGCCACCTTCTCAATGGCTGGCCCAACTAATCAGCTCACCATCACCTTCTTACGCCAAATCAAAGGTGAATCCTCCCTCCTTCCTCTTCCCCAAGAATAGTCATCAGCTGCTCACTCGCCACAGCACCCCACTCCTCACATAGGTAGATGCTCAATTCTCCTCGTGGATCAAAAAAAATAGTTAGGGTGACTATTTTTGTATTTGGAGTAGCTAAGGGTGACTATTATTGTATTTGGAGTAGCTAAAGAGTGACTATTGTGGTTTTTGGAGTAGCTGAAATGCTCGCTTCAACTGCAGGAGCGACGGTGGTCCTTTCCAACAACTTCACCTTCCCATAGAACTACGAGATCAATGTCACTGCGAGACCTCTTTGCTTCCATGGAAATTATATTTTAATATGTTTTGCAGAGTAGACTCTTAAGAGGCAGAAAGTTTACCCGACTGAGTAGCAAAGGAACATTGAGTGCATAAAAGAAGAAGGACAATATTAATTTATAGCCTCCAAAGAATTAAAAAATTATATCAATCCAAAGGTGATGTGACCTCTCAATAATTGCATGAATTTCTACATTTTATTAAATGTTTAACAACTAATCATTCAGTGTATTCTTATATCCTTTTTGTGAGGTACCTCTACAAAGGGATGAAGAATCAGGAAGCTAAATGTATGCCTGAAGCAGTGGGTAGGCCCAAACAAGCCTATAAGTCAAGATAAGGATACTCACTCAAAAGTTACTTGATGACCCAGAATAACAATACTCAGCAAAAGAGCACCCAACAAGAGAAAATAGACCTGACCAAACAAACCAAAACATGAAGAATAATAATTCAGGCTAGACTTAATTTCACTCACTGGCATCTAGAGACTGGATTGATGAATGAAGCGACCACTCTCCTCAACCTTATCCTTACTCACACACTCGTTTGATGGTATCAGCCGATGGACCATACTCGCTCACCACCATCAATTTAGGTAAGATTTTTTTTTATTAAATGCACCTTGTATGATCTTTCTATGTATGACTATTCGTTGATATTATATAAGGGAGACTTCTTTCTTACGGGGGGACCTTTTGGCTCTTACTATAGACCCTTATATTCTGTACTCATCTTTTGAGCATTCCGAACAATAAAAATTTTATTTTCTTTTGTACTTTTCTTACTTTTTTTATATTTATGCAATCTTTTTGGCTAATCATATTCCTCAGGTATCTCATAAGGTTCTTCCACTATCTATGGATAAATTTGGATAGAACAAAATAATTAGAACTAAAGTTCAAATGATAAATAACTATCCATCACATAACTTAGAAGTAGTGCAAACCAAAAAAAAAAAAACTTAAGATATGAAAGAGATATTTAGAGCTATAAGTATCTAAAATCTTTGGTATTTTGACAATAATATCTCACATTCAGGGCATCAACTCCCTATCCTTTTAGAGTCTAGTCAAATCATTACAATATGAAAAAAATTATTTTAATATCACGTAAGTGTATAGCTCATATATGAAATAAGTAATTTTTATATATCTTGAAACATGTCTTACATGGAAGATGACCTCTAAATATATGAGGAGTTAATGACTAAAAAAATACAAAATGTAAGTCTAAATATCTTATGAAAAGTAATGAAACTAGTCTAAACATTTATCATAAGAAAGATTATAATTTTACTAAGATGCAATTTCATTTTGCTATTACGAGGCTATGGAACCAAAGAGGGGAGGGGTGATTTAGGTATTCAAAGATTTTTAGATTAAAAGTTAATCTTAAAACTTTATAGAAAATTTAATTTCAAATGATTGTATTTAACAGAGCAAACCAAACAACAAACATAAAGTAAAGTTAGGTGCAAAAAAAGTAAATTAGAGACAGATATTTTTATGTGGTTTGGCCAAACCCAAAAACCAGCCTATGCTTATGCCTAACAACCCAAGCTAGGAATTCACTAAGTCAAAGATAAGATTAAAACAATTTTTTGTACTCTCCTTCACAGGAAAGGATAACCCAGCACTATACTTTCCTGCACAGGCAAGTACAATCCACCACCGTACTTTCCTATATAGGTAAGTACGACCCCAACAAAGTACAAGATAAAAGAAGAAAAGATACAAAGTATATAAGTCTAAATTTAAAAATATTTTACACTCCCAAGCCAACTAAAATAATATTAAGACAAATAATAAAGAGAGCTTAAAGTGAATAACTTTCTTATTGGTTTAAAGTTAAAATAAAAATATGAACTTTATATGAAATGATTGAAGCAAACAAGTCTTAAAAGAAATTATTTTACTTTAAAAGGGATGAAGACATGAAAACAAAATAACTTGAAAGATATCAAAAATTAAAACACAAGAATGATTAAAACACTTGCATGAAAGTGTAACCAAAGTATGTTATACAATAAATAAATTCAAAGAAACAAACTAATGTTGAATTATTATATAAGAAATCAATTTGAAATTATTTTTCACAAACTTTTGATGTATGAGAATTAAGAATGATAAGTGATTTCAAACCTTATTATTTCTTAAGAAAAACTTGAAAAAATATGAGAAGGATCTCTACTTAATGATTGAAAGTGATTTGCAAGGAGGGAGAAGACTTCTTATCACCAAACTTCAAGTGATCCCAAAGGGCATGCCAATGAAGAATTCTCACCAATATTCAAAATTCAAAAAGGTTTTAATTCAACTCCACACCAAGTTTCATCCAAGGAAAAATTTGTAATAGAAAGAGAGTTTAAGTACCTTGGAAAACTTTGTTTTAATTTGAGAGTTATTTGGCCAAATGAAATTTTCAAAAGAGAGAATTTTGGCCATGAGAAATTAAGAGAAGAATGAAAGAAATTTTGCACTTTGAATCACTAAGATATTCAAGAAATCAAATAGCAAAAGTTTGAACAATATGGAGAAGAGCTAAGAGAGAATAACCTAATTCTAAGTCACATTAAATAGAAAGAAAAAAGAGAGGGTGGGCCAAGCAAGAGAGAAGAATTGGATGGAAAATGAATTAAGGAAATTATTCAATTTTGAATTGATAATTTCAATCAAATAATCAAGAATCTCTTATTGAAGATTTTGGCCAAAGAGGGAAATAATTAGTGATAAAGAAAGAGAGAGAGTAGATATCAATCAAAACAAAATAAATTAGAAGTAGTTAAATTAAGAAAATCGGCCAATCAAGAGAGAAGGTGGGAATAGCAATTTAAGCAAGGGTTTGAAATTTGAATCAATTAACACATGATGTAAAATTGATTCAAATGAATTTTATTGTGCATGTCAACTAAGAGAAAAAAAAGAGAAGGAAGAATAAAATTTTAACAAATTAAACAAGGTCAATAAGAAAATTAATTTAAAGAGGGAATCAATTTGAATTATTTTGAAATTAAAATATCTAATTGGTTTTGTCGGCCAAGCCACATTCCAAACATGGATTCAATTAAGTTTAATGCATGATACATAGAAGATTTAATGAATTAATTAGAGAGAGATCAAAGAGGAAATTACATGAATTAATTCAAGTAAAATTACTAGGATAAATCCAATATAAGATTTTTATCTAAGGTACTTCCCTTAATAAAATTGATCTGCAATCAATACAATCAATCAATTAAAAAAATAAAGAATAATTAAGTGGCTTTTTGAATAATAAGAATAATTTAAATTGAATTAGATTGGAGTCGGCCACTATCTTTCCAAAATACAATAATTAAAAAAAGTGTACAAATTCATGGCTCATTTAAATTCAAATTTGAGTTAACTTAAAGTAATTCAAATAAACTCTAATTAGCTTAATTAAAGCATGATAGGGTCGGCCAAATCATGCCATAAAGAAATAAATTCAGATTAGTATTAATATGGTAATGATTATTTAGTTAATATTCAAAATAATTTAATTCAAAATTCACATAAAGAGATTTTTTTTAAAATTTGAATAAATGAAGGGAATATCACTGCAATAATTTGAATAAATTTCACATGATTTATCATTCCAAAAACTTCAACAAAAAAATTGGCCAAAATTTAAATAAAATAATAAGAATGATATGAGACAGAAAATAAAAGGATAGGAGAGAGAAAAGAATAATTTGGATAATTCTAGAATTGTTTTATTCCCATGCAAAAAAATGGATAATTAATGTAATTAAGCATATAAATAGTTAAACAAAATTTGAAATTAATTCATCTTACTTGAAAGCACAATAGATCATAATTAAACTCATGTAAGTGATTTAAATTGTCCAAAAAGGATAATTAAAGGAATAACTAAAGAATAATGTAAGTTTAAAATATAAAAAAATATGGAGAAATTTAAATGAAATATTTTGAAATGGTGAATTCATTAAATTTATTTTATTGAACTCTTATTTTCCTTAATATTGTAAGTCCTAAAAAATTCACAACCAGTTTAAGTCCAACAGCTTTAGCTTTCCAAATTTGACTGAAGAATCTAGGTTTGAAAAATTTCCTGCATCACTTGAATTAAACCAATTAGTAGCACTTCAACATATATTTATTTTCATCAAAATCAATCTCAATTGAGATGGGGCTCATGGAGTCAACATTAGTTTGAACTATGAATTATTAATTGGTAGGCCATCTTTGTAACTTTCCAACAATCCCAAGATCACCCAATACATGCTAAAACTATATAAAATGAGTCATGAATTGAAATTTTGTTGAGCCGAGATTAAAGAAGAAAACCTAAGGAACTACTTAAAGTTATAACAAAAGTATTATTTAAAAGTATAGCAATTTAAGACGTCACTTATGCAAAATAGACTTTGAGCAAGCATAACTTCAAATATGGATTGAGATGGTCTAATGAAAGTTTTTGACACTAAAGGTATCCACACTAAATAAATTTAATCAACATAAGCAAAATTGTATAGTTAATCTTAACAAGAGTTTGTCATAAAATATATGAACTTATCTAGTACATAATTATTTTGTTACATTAAGAACAAAGTTGATTTCTAATTACAGGATGACTTCTTGTGAAATTGTTGCCATGTTCACATACATTTTTTGTACTAACATGTAGCTTTAGTTTATTCAATTCTTGATTTAGGTGAATAGCTTTGATCAATTTGAGGAGTCTTGATCAAATATTTATTATTTAAATACACTTATGATTTACTTCAATTTAGATTATTTTTATTGACTGAATAGCATTAAATCCAATCCATGTTGGACTTTGAAACTTAATAAATTTAGTTTTTATGATTTTTGGTCCATAAATAATTTCTTAAATGGTTTACTTCTCTTAGAATATCTATACAAGAATAGTAGGATATATAGTATTTGAGCTTTTTTTATGAGTTATCACATCATTTATAATTAAATATATTGATTTAAACATTTCATGCTTGCCATAATAATAAAAAATCTACAAATATGAGCCTTAGAGGAGTCTTAAGAAGATTTTATTTTTTTTTCATTTCTACAATTCTCCTTACATTTTAACTATGCTCTACAAATCCTTGTATATTTAAAAAGATAGATTACATATGCTAACTTCAAAATAAAAAATTTCCTAGATCATGAACTTCTTTTAATTATAAGAAGTTGAGGGTTCCACAAATGATGTGGTACATGGAATTGCACTTTGATCCTAAGTTGATTCACAAGGAGGTGAAATTAGAAATATATGATGTGAGTAAGAAAGAAATTGATCCTAAGGTTTTTTTATTAATCCAATGACTACGTTAAATTCTCCACTTGAGCATGTTGGTCAAGTTGAGAGAGATCAACTTGATATCATGAATGAAGGTAACGAAATTAATGTTTATTTGAGTAAATTCACCAATGTTGTTATTAGAATCACAATGAGCTAGGCTTTAGTAAAATGGAAGAAGTGGTAAGTCAACTTTAAGGATGATAGTTGACTCTTCTTCATCAAATCCTTCTTGAGTTAAAAACTTTCAATGTCTCATGAATAATTTTATATGAAGGGAATTTAACGCAAACATATCTATTTTAGAAGTTTTTTATCCATTAACTAAAGTGCGAGAGTCCTTTACCTCATAATATTTGTTGGTGTAATTTGGGCATTTTATGATAAGTTGGTACTAATGATTCAACACGTGAGATCCTTACAACTAAAAAAGAACATGATAAAGCTAACTTGCCTACTAAATTTAGTGATGTCATTGCTAAAGAGAAAAAAAATTCATACTCTAGATCATACCCAAAAGCTTGAGAATGTTATAACTAGAGTTTCCTCTTTGAAGTCTTCTTTTAGCATTTGACTCAAATAGAATTAAAATTTTTTATCAACTCATTGTTATTAGAACAATTATTACTTTAGAAGGGTGTCACTTGGCTTTATTACTTTAGAGAACCACTTGAAGAGTTGCCTTTATTTAATATCCGAGATGTCATCAACTACCTTTGACATATCTAAGGATTAAGGATGTATGTCATCTCTAATCACATTTTTATTGAGTTGTATAGGTTTAAATAATTCTTTATTATAGAAAAATGTTTTTTGAAATAATTAATTCAATATAGATCTATTCCTTAAGAAATACTTTTTAACTCACTTTCCAAATTTTCTTTAATTTCGCTTCACCTGGTAAAGATATTAGGATGGAACTATCCGTATGTTTTCCTTAAAACTTATTGATTTCTTATAAGAATTAAATTTGGTGTCACATATTAAGAATTTTCATGTAATATATTTGTGTTTTATTAATGTATCATAAACTACTTTATTGAAGCATAAATTTCTTTTTAGTCTTTTATTGAATGTAATAAAAGATTTCAATAGATCTTGGTATATTATTACATTTTATATAATTATAATTACAAAGCTAATTATGATGTGGAAATCATCACATGCTTGAAGTCATCTTTGATGTTAGCCTCTAGTTAAAGGTGACCTTCATAAGTTTGATGGTTTATAGAGTGTCACTTGATCTATCCTATAAAGATGATAATATTATTTAGTTCTTAATAAATTTTTTGATTTGATATTTGAAATAATATATAACGGCTTTTTGACTTCTTAAGACCAAGTGTCTTCTAGAATCAATCATCAAATACTCTTTTCTTTCTTAACAATTTAGAACCTTAAATTGCTTATTTTTATTATTATTTTTTATTTTATTTTATTTTTTTTTAACCTTAAATTGCTTACTAATTAAAAAGAACTAACATAATCAATGGGTTCACTTCTTTCAAAATTCGTAACATCCTAAAGTTGTCAAGATTTTGAGTAAATCAAAAGTTCATTATGTCGAGGAACTAAAGAAAGAGAAAAAAATTATGTCAAATCCAACAAGTTTTATCAAAGAGCATGTTAATTTTAAAGTGAAAGTTAATTCCCGAATTGATTTTGCTTTCTTTATTCCTTCTACCTTTGTCCTTTATTCCACTGTCTAATTCAAAGCCTGACCTTTTGCTATGTACACCAACATTAAGTTCTTCTAAGGAGCTAACTTCTTCTACTTAGCTAAAGAAGTAGAATTTAATTGAGTTGCTCAATAAAATAGCTTCTGCTAATCTTCATGGAGCTGGTATTAATGATAAAAGATCAAGAAGTGACTTGAGAAGGAGAGATGAGTAAAAAATGTTTTAAACCACCCAAGAGATAAGGAGAAACTCGTCATCGAGCAGCTCTTGTGCAAGTTCAAGCATTCATTCTTTGATGTGAAAAATAGATGTGCATTCAATTCAGGATAAAATTATACAAATGCTAAAAATGATTATCTTCTCATCATGCTTAGTTAAAAATAGTATTAACTATAATCTCTTATGATATCACCTGCTTAGTTAAAAATGGTATTAACTATAATCTTTTATGATCTTAGTCTAACTATTTTTCTTAATACTGTTCACAAAAAACTCAACCCAGTTTTAACAAACAAATTGCATCTCGTTGTATAAAGACTAATGATGTTATCTGTCAAACAAACCTCATGCCAACAAGTTTTAGAAGATAATTGTACTGAATCCCAATGAAGTCTAGTACTCAGAAGAATACACTTTCTAAGTCTTTAAAAGAAGAAAAGGTTGGTCGAGAAACAACAGAAGAAATTATTATTGCATTAAATGATAGTTTATTAGAGATGAAATATATTTTGCTATAATGACTCCTTTTAGTGAACAAACTCACACAAATTAGATGCTACTTTTAGTGAACAAACTCACACAAATTAGATGCATCATTATTCTTAGCTAATCACCCCAAAAACAATCATAACAATAACAACAACAACAACAAGATTTAATCCACTATGTGGGATCAGCTATGTGAATCCTTCTTCTCCATTGTGTCATATTATGTGCCAAATTCTCATTTAATTCAAGTAAACTAAGGTCATTTTTTATACATCTTAACCAAGTCTTTTTAGGCCTACCTCTACCTTTCTTAATATAAGGCAAATCTAATACATCTACTCTCCTAACCAGGTCATCGACGATTGACACTTTATGTGGCCAAACCATCTAAGGCGACTCTCTCTAATCTTATTTGCCACTAGAGCTACTCTAATGTTTTCTCGAACATACTCATTTCACATTTTATCTCTAAGATTAAAGCCATTCATCCACTTGAGCATCCTCATCTTTGCAACACTTAACTTAGTCTTATGCTTCTCTTTTATTGGCCAACATTCTGCACTATAAATCATTACAGGTCTTACAACCATCTTATAAAATTTTTTTTTTAAGTTTAAGTGGTACTTTTCTATCACAACAGGCCAAATGCATTCCTCCATTTTAATCATCCAACTTGAATTCTACTAATAACATTCCCTTCTATATCATCATCATTTTGAACAATAGAGCTTAGAAATCTAAAATGTTCACTCTTCTTAATGACTTGATCACCCAATGTCATGACACCACCACTAGAAACTTCTACAACTAAAAGTACACTATATATATTCAATTTTAGATCCACTCAAATGAAAACCATTAAACTCTAAGATTGACTTCCATAATTCATGTTTCTCTTGGACCCCCTCTCTAATCTTATCAACAAGAAGAATGTCATTAGAAAAAAGTATACACTAAGGTACATCTTCTTGTAAATGCTTAGTAAAAACATCCATAAGTACAACAAAAAGATAAGGGATTAAAGTCGATCCTTGATGTAATCCAACTAAAATAAAAAAAATTCTGTCAATCCTTCTTGTGTTTGGACACTAGTAACAGCTCTAGTATACATATCCTTAATGACTTGAATATAACCAATATTAACCCCTTTCTTTTCTAAAACTCTTAGAAAACATCTCTTGAAACTTTATAAGCTTTCTCTAAATCAACAAATATCATATGTAGATCCTCTTCATTTTCTCTTTACTTCTCCATCAAACCTCTTAACAAATGTATAGCATCCATAGTAAATCTACCTAACATGAAACCAAATTGATTTTAAGAAACTTTTCTATCACATCGTAATCTATGCTCAATTACTCTCTCCCATAATTTTAATGTATGGCATATTAACTTAATTCCTCTATAATTTGCACACTCTTGTGCATCGCCTTCATTCTTAAATATAAGAATCAACAAAGTCTTTCTCCACTTATCTGATATCTTTTTAGTCTTTAAACTAACATTAAAAAAATTTGTAAGGCAAAAAAATTCCTTGATCTTCCAAACATTTCCACACTTCTATCGAAATATCATCATGTTCTACTGTTTTTCTATGCTTCATTTTTTTAAAGCTTCTCTAACTTTAAATTTACCAATGACATAAAATGAAATTTCTATCTTTTCATTTAGGTATTAAGGTTGCTAAAAACAATATATTTTCAGATCCTTATTAAAAGCCATAAAATATCTCATCCACTTATTTTTATTATCCTTTCTAAGAAAAAATACTTTATGATTTTCATCCTTAATATACTTAACTTTAAACTGATCTTTACTTCTTTCTTATCTCTTTGGTTGGCTAACTTATTCATACATTTTTCACCTTCTTTGGTATCCAATCTAATGTATAAATCACCAAAAGCTAAATTTTTTGCATCATATATTGCTTACTTAGAATCTCTACAGGCTATTTTATATCTTTCTCAATTTTCCAAGTTTTACGTAAAAATCAAGTTTTATAATAATGCTTCTTATTTCTTATCTTTTCTTGTACATTTTGACTCCACCAACTATTTTACTAAAAGCTTTCCTTTGATTCTCCAAACATTTTTTATTACTTAATTTCACTTCATTTATTTTTTTTACATAACATTACTTTTTTTATGAACATCTCAAATTCTAAGCTCTTATAGCTTGCTCATAAAATATTTTTATTAATGTTCTTTAAGTGCTACTCATCTAATCTTAGAATAATAATTCAATTTATTTTTCATTTTTCAGTCCTTCATCTTAAAATCTAAAACTAATAAATTCATATTAGACTTAAACTTTCACTCGAATGGCTAATCTTTCTGATCTAAATGATTTATTTTTCTTATCAAAAAATAATCATTATGTGCTTTATTAGAAAGTTAAAATTTTTAAGAGTAAGAATGCTTAAAAAAATCTTAAAAATTTTAGACAGAGAAAAATATTCACTTGATTCAGCTATCGAGGTTCTATCCGAGTTCATGAATTCTAAAGAATGTCATGAGATAATATACTCAGTTAGATAGTGTTGTAATATATTATTTAGAGAAACTCTTGAGTACTCTTATTTGCTAGCTTAGTGCCAATACAATTTAATTAATTATGAAGCAGAAATCTCAATTGGAATAGCTGTGGCTCAACCCATTACTCCCCACTTCAATTCAATTGAAAAAGCAGCAAACGTAGGGTGGTGAAGCTGTTGCGTGCATCATCACTTGAGTTTACAATTCGCCGCCATGGACCCTGAAACAAATCCTATATTCCCATCTTTCAAAACTGCGTTGTAGGACAAACAAAAAAATCAAATTTATTACCATTATCCTCTTTAAATTATACAACTGTCTATATATATATATATATATATATATATATATATATACCCTAAAATCTTTCAATTTATTTATAGAGAATTATGTTCTGGGGCTAAACTAGCTCATTATTTCAAGATGGATAAAATTTTAAATAATTAAATAATGCTTAAACTTAATCTTAAAAAAATATAAAAAATTAATAATATAATATCAATATATTTATAAGAAAGAATATATGTGAGCAAGATTATTAAATTTTTGAATTTTTATTTTAATTAATTATGTAATAGGTTAAATTATTTTTTATGGAGAGAAGTTGATTACATAAAATGTAAATTAAAGATGAGCAAAAAGGTAAAAAAGTATTTCTGTTTTTAAAGATAAAAAATAATTTGTCCACTCTCAACTCTCAACTTAAGGTAGGTCAGCCCTGATTATATTCTAAAAAATTTTTATTATAAATGTTCTAAAATATTCTTCTTTTAGACAATATTTTTATTATTTTCAGAATATTATAGTAAATTAACATCAAAATTATCACATAGAAAATACATAAAAAGTATTAATTAATTTTACACTCTTATTTTTAGAGAAATGTTTATCTTAAATATTAATTTGTATAATTGATAAAAAAATAATAATATAAAAATTTAACGGAAAATTAAATTAATGAAAAATAAAATTTATATGAGATTTTATTATAGCATTTGACATTGTTCTATCCATCTTGTGGAAGATAAAACCTTTGGTAAGTTTGGAGCAATAAATGAGCCTTGTTGTTTTGGCTGGGGACATTGATATGTATCTAATTTGGTTAACGGTTCAATTAAAGTGGCATGAACCCGGTTGAGGAATGATTAAGGGTTTTGGTTGGTATCTTAAAGTGGTAGGATCCCGCGGTATTCCTCTTCGTTGGATCTAGCACTTGAAATTACCTGATTAACCTCGATTGGGTGCCATTTGATTCCTTCTTCCGATAGTGGATTACACGTGTCGATTCACCGTGAGTTGGATTTGATCGTCTGGATAACTACTCCCGATTGAATTGAGTCGTTGATAGCTATTGCGGTGGGCGGGTTTGGATGAAGCTTCCATGATCGCTTGCTTTAACCCTTTCTTTTGTTTCTCTTCGACAGTTCAGTCAAATCACTCAGAGAAAGAGGGGAGCTGGAATGGAGGAGAAACCCTAGGGTTTCGAGGGAAGAAGCGGTTTCGGTGAGGAAAACCAGAGAAGACTCAAGAGGTTAAGGAGAAGATGAAGAATAGAAGGAGAAGAAAGTTTGCTTTCAGAATATTTCATTACCCCTGTTTGGTTTTTTACCCCTATTTATACTTTCTTTTCTTATAGTCTAGATCTATGCTTTTCTTTTACAAGTTTGGAATTTTACACTGTGATTTCATTATCGTTGGCTGAGTTTCTTACTGTCTTTTATCTTGTTCGTTCTTATGGACGGTTGGGTGGTTATTCTGTTAGCTTGGCTGTTCAGAGTTCTTCTTGGTTTCTTGATTGCTTCTTTATTTATTCTTTGTCATCTGAAGTTCTATGTTTTAGGTGTTGATGCAGGGTTCTTTCTAGAAGTTGATTTGGCTTCACTCTTGTTATACTTTCTGTTGCTCATCTTGGTTCTGATGTGTATTACTTCTCTGTAAGGGTATTGTATTGAGTTTGTAATCTATTGGATTTATTTTGCTTTGTAGTCTGTAATAACCTTCTTGTATTCTAGCCATTCTGTTTTGTAATTTATGGATCTATGTGGCTGTATTTGGTCTTCCTTACTGTACTGAGTCTATTATCATTGTAATTCTTATTGTTGTAAGTTATGATTTGGCAGTTAGAGGATTTGGGGTCATATCAATACTCCCCTCCCCACACTGACCTTGTCTTCAAGGTCACAATCACGAATTGCCTTCTATGATTTCTCAATTCATACATCAAGATCATCAATTAATAGCATTCCCTTTCACTGGATTACCATGTCTACTTGCAGTATTGTCTTTTGTTCTAATGAGTTGGAGGGTTTTCTTGATGTAGATGTGATCTGTCCCCCTTGTAGTATTGGTTTCTACCTCTGTGTTGGTAGCTGTGTTATAATTTTATAGTTCACTTATAGTTGTAGGTCTGGCAACCTATCTGAAAATGACTCATCATTTGTATATGATTGTATTATCTGAGACTTCTCTGTTTGTCCATCTATTTGAGGCTGGAAAGGAGTGCCAAATTGACTTATTACTATGGACTATTTTATATGCGGTATGCTCTATGGTATTCTATGTAGTTTGTATATAAAAGAAACAATATGAACTATGTAGGTGGTAACTATTTGGAAGGCGATAATTATACATGCTTTAGATAGTCTTTCTTGCTTGGATTGAATGGGCGATAATTGAAGCTTATTTCGATAGTTCTTCTTGTACCCATTATTTTTTGTTTGAGTATCTTGCTGTAGTTGATTCTCTTGGTCATCATTTACCATCATTAAGGCAAATAATTTGGATTGACATAGATCTCCTCTATGATATTTTTTATCACAGCTGAAGCATAAGTCTTTTCTTTTTCTGTCTTCTAATTGTGTTGCTGTTAATCTTTGAATTAAAATCTGTGATTTATTCTGATTGTTGCTGGTATTATTTGACATAACTGGTGTAGGAAGTAGTGGTGGTTGTTATTTCATTGCTATAGGGGAAGTAAATTTTGAGGTTCTTGCTGCATAAACCTCATCTGCTAATCTGTCCTCCATTCATTTTGCTAATTTGAAGGCTTGTTGCAAAGAATTTGGCTGCAATGCTCTGACTTCTCTTTTTTTATGTCATCAATCTCGATCAGATTCAAAACAACTTTGCAGAAATTCAGGAGGAATTCCTAAAATTTGATTAGCTAATTCTTCAAATTCATTGTAGAAGCCTTGAACTATAGTTTTCTGCTGTAACTTAGCTAAATCTCCTCTCAAATATCTATACAGAGAGGGTCCAAATCTCGAATAACTTTGTTCTTTAAAGCGTGTCCATGAATGCAATTGATTGTTTAAGTGCATCCATTGATACCAAGTCTTAGTCCCATCCATATCGAGGCTATAATAAACTTTTGGTCTTCTGATAAGCTATAGTATTAGAAGAATTGATCTGCTTTGAACAGCCATCCCCTTGGGTTTTCTCCATTATACCGGGGCATGTCTACTTTAACTGGTCTTGTGTTTTGTGTGTTTATTCTATTTTGAGGAGTAAATTCTACAGGAGTTGAGTTACATACCTGTGATTGCTGCTGTTCTTGACTGAATTTGTCCAGTTTGTCTTCAATTGCTGAAAGTCTTCTTGATACTTCATTTAGTATGGTAGTGATTGAAGTTATTTGTTCATCATTCTTGTTTAGTCTTCCTATACATTCTTCCAATATTTTTGTTGTATGCCTTGTGCCTTATACCATTGCTGATTGTGGTAATCAACGAGAGCACCAATGATATGTATCTAATTCTGTTAACGGTTCAATTAGAGTGGCATGAACCCGGTTGAGGAATGATTAAGGGTTTTGGTTCAGCGGCTGTCTTCTGAGCCGTAGGATCGCGCGGTATTCCTCTTGTCGTTGGATCTAGCACTTGAAATTACCTGATTAACCTCGATTGGGTGTCGTTTGATTCCTTCTTTCGATAGTGGATTACACGCGTCGATTCACCGTGAGCTGGATTGGATCGTCTGGATAACTACTCCCTGGGATTGAATTGAGTCGTTGATAGCTATTGCGGTGGCTGGGTTCTGGCCGTCGGATGAAGCTTCCTTGATACGTTTGCTTTAACCCTTTCTTTTGTTTCTCTTTCGACAGTTCGAGTCGTCGAATCACTCCAGAGAGAAAGAGGGGGAGCGGCTGGGAACGGAGGAGAAACCCTAGGGTTTTCGAGGGAAAAGCGGCGGTTTTCGGTGAGGAAAACCAGAGAAGACTCAAGAGGTTAAGGAGAAGATGAAGAACAGAAGGAGAAGAAAGTTTGCTTTCAGAATATTTCATTACCCCTGTTTGGTTTCTTTACCCCTATTTATACTTTATGTTTTCTTCTATAGTCTAGATCTATGCTTTCCTTTTACAAGTTTGGAATTTATACTTGTAGTGATTTCTATTATCGTTGGTAGTTTCTTCTTTGTCTTTTATCTTGCTCGTTCTTCTGGACAGTTGGGTGGTTATTCTGTTAGCTTAGCTGTTCAGAGTTCTTCTTGGTTTCTTGATTGCTTCTTTATTTATTCTTTGTCATCTGAAGTTCTCTATTTTAGGTGTTGATACAGGTTCTTTCTGGAAGTTGATTTGGCTTCACTCTTGTTATACTACATTTGCTCATCTTGGTTACGATGTGTATTACTTCTCTGTAAGGGTCGTGTATTGAGTTTGTAATCTGTTGGATTTATTTTGCTTTGTAGTCTGTAATATCCTTCTTGTATTCTAGCCATTCTGTTTTGTAATTTATGGATGTATGTGGCTGTATTTGGTCTTCCTTACTGTACTGAGTCTGTTATCATTGTAATTCTTATTGTTGTAAGTTATGATTTGGCAATTAGAGGATTTGGGGTCATATCAGACATATATAGAGAATAATAAAGGCTAATTTATTGATACATGGTTTGGTGACCAACTAACTATGAGTGAATAAATATGGTGTGGGTATCGAGCACATTAAACATAGTACTTGGGAGACAAGGAGAGATTAACTAAGGGACCATTTAGGATCATTTTTATTTTATTTTGTTTATATTTTATTTAGAATTAAAATTTATTTGGTTGTACTTAATAATTTTAAAAATATTCAAAATATCTAAAAACTTTTTGAAGTATTTTTTTAAATAATATTATTTATTTTTAAAAATAAAAAATACATAAAAAATACTCTGAACAAATATATTTTCAAAAATAACATAAAAATATAAATAAATAAATAATAAAAATCAAAATTGATCCCAAACAGCCCCTAAGTTTACAAATCTTAAATTTCAGGAAGTTTTTTAACCCATTTAATTTAAATTGTTTATCTATTAATATATTAGTTTATTTTTAAATGGTTGATGTTTTCATTATATCATTAGTATACAAATATGTTTTTCAAATATTATTATATCAATATGTTATGTTATCTATTATGAATGTACCGCCTTGTTTCATTAGTATTAAAATAAAAAATTAATTTAGGATATTTACAAATCAACCATCTAAAACATATGCACTTACAATTTAAACCAACTTCATCATTTTTTTTGAACTATGAGACCCATATATTTGAGCATACCATGATCAAATTATTATGAATTTTACAAAAATAAAAAACATGGGCTGGGCTTTTGTTATGAATTTCAATATTTGAATGTCATTTTGAAATTTTGATGTTGAAGATGATTCATTTGTAAATATGTAATAATATGGTGATAGTGTATGTAAAAGTCCCAATTAATTTTTGTGGCATTTGCATGCATAGTACACAATTTTTATATTTATATATCTAATATCTAAAATTTCATATTTATATAAATAGTACTCAAAATTCTTTAATATTATTTCAAAAATAAGACCATCATAAATTTTTTTAAAGTGAAATGTACATTTTAATACATAGAAAAAATGTTATATTTGAAAATATCAAACTATAAGTGCAGATGTATAAATGCATAAGAATTGTATGCTATGTATATAAAATTTTCATAATTTTTTTACTTAATATGATATTTTCTTAAATTTTCTAAAAGATAATTATATTGATATGTTCATAAAAATTACTAAACAAAATTTCTTATATTTTCTTCATATAATTTTATTATTTTATTTCTATGTTAAACTTTCTTGTAAGAAAATACAAGTATAGAGAACATATCGTTGGCTTAAATAATGAATCTATGAAATTGAAATGAATAATCATAAGAATATGATATAAAAATAATCATTGATTTTTTTTTCATATAAATATGAATATGACAAAAGATATATTTATACATATAAAATTTTAAAAAAATACAAGTACTTAATGCCTTCTTAAAAAGAATTTAACATGAAATACTTGAAAATTTTAAGAAATTAAAATCAAAATTGTAGAGGTTTTTTCAGCTAAAATGTTGAAAACAAGTGCTATTTAGCTACACTTATTAAATTACATTACAAAATCATATAAATCACTTAAAAGAGAGACTTGTATCACTTATTATCAATAAATTAAATAATATTTATAAAAATTTTAATCTATTTTGCATTGTTTGATAATATTACATAATACCTTTATTGGGAAACAAATCAAATACTACCTTCTCAATGTAAAATATAAGACAGCCATTGAGCAACTCATCCCTCATTCAACTACGTAATCGATGTTTGAAAATCTTCATTGCAAAAAATGCTCTCTTTATTGTAGCAAAAAATGCTCTCTTTATTGTAGTAATAGTAATTAGTAAAGTTAATGCCAAAGTAATAAATATGTAAATTAAAGAATACACATCATCCTTCTTTGTCTTGACAAATTGTTTACCAAGATTAGTAATATCATTTAAAGATGAGAAATCATCACAAGCACATCGATAATATAAATGAAAAGCTTATATTCAATGGCTACAAACTTAATTGTAAAAAAAAATCTCTAAGATATAGCTTTGCATGATGAATAAGTTTCCTCATATCAAAATATAATAATGAATCATTTGGGTTTAGGCATGTACATAAAAAAGTAACTTAATGCTTTCTTTAAAAAATGATTATTCAATTCTTGAAGCTACATATCAATCATGTTGTATAATAACTCAACATGATAATGATACAAATCTATCATTTTTTTCACATCTTTATATAGATTGTCAACAAGCTTTAAAAGTAAAATTAATATTTGGAATATTAATCTCAAAAATATTACAAAAGAAGAGGCACTTCATATAGTAAAAAGTCTCATATATTATATCGCATCATCTGTAACTATTGCTTGGATATATACACTAATTTAATTTTATTCTTATAATTTTGATCTTTTCTCCATATATATTGTAGTAATTCATTTGTAATCCCTAAAATATCAATCATTAAATGCATTATGAATACAAAATCAAAAGACTCCATTGCATTATTAAAAACACAAGTTTCAACTGATTGATGATTAAATACCCATCTTCTTTTACTATCATAAATATTTCAAGCACAAATGCATATATTTTCATAGGCCTGATTAAAGTATAAAAATGTGAGTTCTAACACGTGTCACTAGCTCATTGTAAGTTAATTTTTAGATTCAAATCACGTTCACTAATTAAATCTCCTAATTTGATATATAAAATAATCTTTTCATGTTGAATGCTTTTTAAAACATCACTTCTCTTACAAGTACCACCAATGGTGTTTAGAATTCTTGATGCTAACTCAAAAGTTGCTTCACTTGCTAATAATATTTTGCTACATGCACTAAGCACAATTGAAGTTGATGGACAAAAATAATGAACATAAAATGTTTGGGATTTATTATTAAGGATGAGTGTCTTCAAATCATTAAACTCACCTCATATATTGCACGTTCCATCATAACCTTGACCTTATATCCTATACAAGCTTATGAAATGTTTAGCAAGTATAGATTCAAGAGCTATCTTGAGTGCATTTGCACTAGTTGATGAAATGTGTTTAATACCAATAAATTTTTTAATTACTTGCCCCTTCTTATCAATATATCTCACAGTGACAGCTAATTGTTCCTACGTTGCGCATCATGAGATTCATCCACTATACTAGAAAAATAAAAATCACCCATATTTTAAAAGATGGAAACTAAAGTCTCACATGCTGCAGTTTAACAAAGTTATTTTTGTATATTTGATGAAGTCAATTGTAGTTTAGTATTGACATTTTCAAATGTGCCTTTTTTTTATTTCTTCATTATGATTTGTAAGAAAATAAAATAATTTCAAATGATAGGAAGAAAGTTTATCTTGCATGTTAGGACTTATGACTTTGCGATTGTTGATGGGATTGATGCTAAATCAAAACTTGTGGAAGGTCAACTTGTGACACCAACAACATGGAAAATTGCCAAGCTTGTAATGGCAACAACTATCTCGATGCCTGACATGTGGAGAATGGGAGAGACCTAGAGCCAAGAGGTAAAAGAGAGAGGAGGGGGGCGTTTACTCAATTTAGCAACAACCATCTCGATGCCTTGACATGTGGAGAATGGGAGAGAACTAGAGCCAAGAGGTAAAAGAAAGATTGAGACCAACAACCATCTCGATGCCTCGACGTGTGGAGAATGGAAGAGACCTGGAGCCAAGAGGTAAGTGGTGTGGTCCTCAATTGCAGGGTGAAATTTACTTAATTGCCCATCCCATTCTAAGAGATTAATAAAATCTAGGGCGGACAATTGCCCACCTTGAAATGAATGTGAGTCCACCCATGCATGATTTTTTTTTTCATCACCATCAACTATTATTATTATCACCATTCACTATTACTACCACTACCTAAAATAAAAAATAAAAAATAGTGAATTTCTAAAACTTATTTTCATTAAGTATTTTTGCAACTTTTTCTTTTAGAAAATCTACAGAACATTGCAATAACCCTGATCTCTCAGCTCCTTCCTAAAGCAATTGTGCTTCTCTATCTTCCATCTAGTAACCGAGGGCATCTTCATCATATCATCATGATTTACTCCTTTAGATGGATTTTTTTAGTTCTTTTGAGTTAGTTTTCTTAAATGGTTTTTCACTGATATTTAGATCATGAAGAATTATGGACTTATTTTTTAAGCAATGAGTTTGATTTCTAATGTAAATTTGTAGATTTGTTTTTAGATATTATTCTAAGAGCAATTCTTTTGTAGAACTTCAAAAAGATATTATATTTGAGATACGCTTTACAAAATATGTTCTCAAAATAAATGTGCCTGGAAATAATTTCACATACATGATTTTTTTACTATCACATCTAATAAATATTTCATTTAATATCAATTTTTTTATATTCATTTTTTATTAAGAACATTGAAAGTGTTATAAATTACAATCAATTATGTGAAACCAATCCCAAGATAAAGATATCACAACCCTTATAGAACCCTAATTGTTGATCTTAAAGAACACATATCGAAGAAGATAAAAAAATAATCATTAGAGATTTTATAATTAAGATAATAGAGAAATATATCTTTTATTCTTTATATAATACTTGATTTTTTAGTTACATCTCATCAAAATTTTTAAAGTAATTAATATAATTTTAAGTCTTTAATTACTATGTTTAGCGAGAATATTATAAACTAGAACCAATTAGTTCGCCTCATTTGTCAAGATAAAAGCATTATTTCCTCTTAGAAACTAACCCTATTTTCCATCTTAAGGTCCCCAATTAATGAACTCAAGGACCAACTCTAGTACTAAAAGAACTAATAACATACAACTTTAGTAAGAGGCAATGAGAAGGAGAAAAAAAAAGAGAGAAAAGAGAAAGAAAAGCTAGTGTGTGTGTGTGTGTGTGTGTGTGTGTGAGAGAGAGAGAGAGAGAGACTTGAAGAATATTAGAATTGAAATAGCAAAAAACAAACTACTTTCACATCACATTAGATTTTTTTTTCCACCTCATGTTTTGATGCAAAACCATCAATTGTTCTTCTCTTCTCTCATTAATTAATAACATTAGATTTAACTTGTACAAGTTACCTTTGCAAGGAACTCAAGTGATCTCTCTTCCATTTCCAAACCAAAGTCTTACATCTCTTACTTATTTTTCTCTTCATTTGATTCTTCCACAAAAGCTTATAAAATAATTTTTTTTGAGATGGTAGAACCTTGGTGAATATTGAATAAAAGCTACATATCTTGAGTTTTTATAATGTTCTTTATATACTTCCACATCAATAATTCTTGTAAGTGTTTTCTCACAAACTTTGAAGAAGGAGATTTATAGAAGGTGGATTCAATTTATTGGAACGAACACTGTGAAGAAGAGGATTTTTATTATCATAAGTTACATATTAAGTATTTAGGCTCCTAAAAAGTCTTATTTTAAAAGTTTATTTTTATTATTTTTTATAAAATTACTAATATAGTAATAATTCATCTTAATTCATAAAACACTTAAAAATACATTTTCTTCAAGTTCAACTAATTGTTTGTATTCATTCACTATTATTTAGTCTTATTATTAGCTAGCCAAGTTTGCTCAATAGTAAATAACTATTTTACAAACACTTGCAATATGACTTTGTTTTCTTAGATCTAAGTGGTGTCATATAAGTAATTTTTTTATTAAATATTGTAATGTGTGAATCAAATATTTATGATTAGTTCATCATTTTGTATATATATATATATATGTATATATATATATATATATATATATATATATATATATATATATATATATATATATATATGTGTGTGTGTGTGTGTGTGTGTGTGTGTGTGTGTGTGTTGTGTGTGTGCATATATCATCTTATGGTTTTAATGACAACTCTTATCATGTTTATCCAAACTTTATGTTTAAGAGCTCAATTCTTACTAAATCCACATCCTCTATATCTCTTTTTGTTGATCCCCTTCTAAAAATAAATTATCTAGATTTTTCAAACTAACAAAACATGACACCAATTTATTATCCCATTATGTCTTCATTAATTAGCTTCTATTTTAATTTACTATTTTGATCATACCTTTATCATTTTATCTATATTTATTACTGATAAGTCATTGAAAAATCCCCTAGTTCAAGCACAAATCTTAATATATGTGTCATTGAACATCCCCTAGAATTAAAATATCAATTTTTCAAACTCTCTTTTGACCATTATAGTGCTGATATAAAATATCTCGATGGGATCAAAACAATCAATCCTTAGTCTCAATTAGCGATCATGTACATAAAATATAATTAAAACTTTATGATATCATTCGATCTTGAATAGTTTACAAATATAAAATGTTTAAAGTCAAATTGAGCATCTTGGAGACAAATTTAACAAGCCTCGATATCTTTAACTTTATTTGAGCTTTCAAATGCTTAAAATATGTCTTATGATCAAAGTGATCATTTTGAGTGGTCTAATGAAGTGGTTTGGATTTTTGCATATATTTACAAGAAATGCCACTCTCATAATCAATAATAGCCCATCATTTTTCATATGAGGGGACCAAAGTTAGAGAGAGGAGAGCACTCTAATACTTGAGAATCCCAAAGCATAATCGGATCACCACCGACCACCATTGTTGGTCACGGTCACCAGTCTGGTCACCGGTAGCCACCAATGGTCGCAGTTCTTCTTACCATCTCGCATCCGTTGGCCACGTGGTTACCATCGTGCATCCCTCCTCCCCTCACTCGGGTCATTGTTTTCGCATCGAGTCGAAGGTTGCTATTGCGGCACTACACTATGACCAAATCATCATGTATCGTTCATTACCATCGCCGGTCCGCTGCTAGTTGCCGGACCATCTCCAAATCATGGTGCCACCATTGGTCACCGCATCGGCCCGATCGCGTTGTCATTGCCGTACCGCGAATATCATGAACCATTGTTATCTTATCCACCATTTCTTGTTCTTCCTCACCGCTTATCGGATTCTTCGGCCATCATCTTGGACTTATCATCCACCATCATCGGTCACTATCACCATCGTCATGATCGTCCCATTTAGCATACCATCCGATCATCATCGCTTTGTCACCCAACCATCGCTCGATTGTTGGCATCAGATCGTCAGATTACCACCTCAAGTGAAGCCTTTGTTGCTGATCCAATGAAACTTCTCATAAAACCTATTCATGCAAGTTATCTTTTTCCAACTTTGGAGATAAGATAACAATTATAAAAAATACTGATAAAGTGAAGTTATCTCTAAGTGGGCTGGGTTCTATAGTTTTTATTTTTTTGTGGTTTTCACATAAAAATCTCTAGTGTCTCAAACATTTTTTTCTGTGTCTGAAATTTTCATGCAATGCTAAAACATCGAATTGTCTCATTCTACCAACCTGAATCTTCTTGCACGCAGTAGTTTTGCACCATATGTGGGAACGAGAATCCTACCATCATCGGATTGATGCTAACCATCTCTACCGGACCACCATCTAGCCACCATCATTAGGTCACCACCGGGCCACTATCGTTACCGATTGTTGTCAAACCCTACTACTCGATCACCATCATCAGACCATTATCGACCGCCACCCGACCATCGCTCAATTATTGTTATTGGATCATTAGACTACCACCTCCAACGAAGCCTTTATCGCTGACCCAGTAAAACTTCTCATAAAACCTACTCATATAAGCTATCATTTTCCAACTTTGGAGACAAGATAACAATTATAACAAATACTGATATAGTGAAATTATTTTTAAGTGGGCTAGGCCCCGTGGTTTTTCCCTTCATGGGTTTCCCACGTAAAAATCCATGGTGTTTCTCAAACTCTTTTTCTGTGGGTGCAAAACTTTCATGCAATGCTAAGATATCGAATTCTCTCACTCTATCGACCCGAATATTCTTGCACGCAACAATTACATATAATTAGTAAATTTTAATTATCTTGATGATTTTCATATTTTTTTAGTTGAAAATTTTGATGATTTGATCATTTTTGCCCCTAAAAATATATAAGCCTTATAGTTTCCTTTTAAAAGATACTGAAACGTTAAAATTTGGAAAATCATCATATTTTTCATCCCATTAGTTTAATATATTAGTTATTCATACACAAACGATGCCTATTTTAGATGATATACAATTGCCTTGATCATTATTTTTTATTATGAATTTAGATCTATGGATAGGTTCCAATAATGTAATTCTAAGTCTTTTAGCTATTCATCCCCACCTCTTTTATATGAGTATAATCCTAGTTAATGAAGCAAATAATCTTACGTAAATTATATAAGTTCGAAGAAGGGCTAAGTTTGTTAGTTCATTATTGAATTTACAAAATATTGCTAATCTTATTTTCTGAATGAGGTAAACAAAATTCGATAAAAAAATGATCCTCCTAGACTAAAACAGCCAATATGAATCAATTTTGTTAAAATACCTAGGGGTGTGCACTAGTCGGTTCAAACCGAAAAATCGAACTGAACCGATGTTATTTGGTCAGTTTGGTTTGGTTTTAAATCTCACAGTTTGGTTTTTGGTTGTAAATGCCTAGTTATTCAGTTTTCAGTTCGATTTTTTTAAAAAAGATTGGATAAATCGAATAAATCAAAATTAGTTAAAAAGTCAAATATAAATATGTAATTTTGATTGTAAATGCTTAATTATTTGTATAGATTTATAGATTTCTACTTGACTAAGAAATTTTTAATATATAAAATTTATTAGATTGTTTTAATTAATTAGTCCATTAAAAATATTTTTTTTTATTTTTATTTTTATATGCTATTCGGTTTAATCGAAAACCGAACCGAATAAACCGAATTATAATTCGATTTGGTTGTTGGTTTATATATGTTATTTTGGATTTGATTATTTTAAATTATTTGGTTGGTTTGCACTTAACCGAACCAACCAACGAATACACCCCAAAATACTCAATATTTCTCAAAATTATCAAGATTCCCTACAAACTCAAAATCTTATAAAATCAAAATTGATCTTATGAAATAATCTTCCCTTAAATATGACCCAAACTATTTTGAAGCCATTCATACAAGATTTAGATCTTAGTCAAATCACTTTGATCAAATAACCTAATTAAACCCAATTCAATTTAAATTCAAAATTGACCTTCAAATCTTCTCTTAAATGGCTTAGAATTATTCCTTAGATCGTTTATGGATCCCTTTGACCACTAACTAACTAGGGTTGAACAAGTCAAATTCCTATAGCCTAGTGGGCCCTACACAACAAAATCTCTAATTTTGGTCAATAATTTGGTTCTTAATAAATTTAATCTTTTTAAATTGTATTAGAAGTAATATTAAGCATTCAAGTCCACTGAATCAAACTCTTCTATGGGTGTTTGGAGGATTAATAAAACCTTAATGGTCTATCACTCATTTTAACTAAAGGTTAATTAAATGAAGTTTAATTCTAAACAAATTCAACCAAGTCTTGGCTAAGATCCTAATTTAGTTCACCATTTTGAAGTTTAAGTTTAACTAAGCTTAATGAACTTATTAATAAACAATATGGGCTATTATTGGTTTGAATCTATTACTAAGTTTAATTAAGTATTGTTTTGTTAGTCATTAGCCACAACCATTATTTGGTTGCGTTAGCTCAATATCAACAATCGATCAAATTTGATAAAACATTTTGTATGAGATTTAGTCTCTTATTTAAGATAAAAGTTAAGTTTAAATGGAATTATTTGATTGGGTATATATAAAGTAAAGTAAATATCTGTATTCTAAATACTGTCGTATGTAGTTACATAATTTTTTTTATTAATTGAATTATTAAATTAATAAATTAAATATATATTAAAATATGCATAAATTATAAATAAAAATTTAATGCTTGGTTAAAAAAGGATCATGATATATTTATTTTAAAATTAATAATACAAAATTAGTTAAAAATTAAAACTAATTGGATTTTCTAATGTAGAATTTTCAAAGTTGAATGCATATCTTTCATGAACAATAAGATATGCAATGTGATGATATGTCACCTACAAGAGACCTCTAATTATTTTTTTTATAAACTATGATAAATTTAAATATAAAGTCATTTACATATAATTTTTATCTATTTATATATCTAACATATAAATTTTAATATTTATATAAATAATACTCAAATTTTTAATATTATCAAAAATAATATCATTATTTTTTTTAATAAAATACATCTTTTCATATATAAAAAATGTTATATTTTCAAAATTTTTAGATATATAAATGCATAAGAATTACTAAGTCTAATTTAAATTGATTTATTTTTTTAATATTTCAAAGCACATCAAATAATAATTACTACAATGCTAAGCTAATTAAGTATTAATTTGAATTTTAATAAAGTAATTAGTCATTGATTTGCTCGAATCGGAACATTTTCCAAATTTAACTTTTTGCTATATAGTAATTAATAGGAACAAGAATACACAAATAGAGATCGCTATGTTGCAAGAAGAATATACAAAGGCGTGTATTCGAATTTCTTTCTATTCGAGCGTAATTGAAAGTCACGGGAATATCAGAGCACTTCTTGGATTTCATTCTCCTCTGAATTAGTTATAATAATCGCTCCCACTCCCAGTCTCAAGCTCTTCGTTTTCTTCAACCTTCCGCCCCTTGGCCCAAATGAATCAGATAGCCTGAAAATGCACTACAGGAAGGCCCCTCTTAAGCAGTCGGCGATAAAAGCTACGCCCAAATACACTCCGATCCACCGGTGGCGTGAAGAAACCACATTATTTCCATCCCGGATCTTTTACACGAAGGGAAATCTGAAATTACCAAGACAGCACGGAGCTCCTCATCTCAAGCTTCCTTTTCAGCGTCCGTTTCGTGGGTTTGCACAATTCTTCAAGAACTCTGTGGTCGCTGTCATATAGGAGGCTGCTGAAGCTTATCTCATTGGGTTCATGCGAGAGGGCTTCTTGATTTCGAAAATCATATTCTTCATTCTAGCGTCCGTCCTCCACCATTCTTGAGCAACAAACGAAGATCGGCCTGGCAAAGTACTACGCCCACCGAGAAGCATAAAGTTGAATATAAGGATTTTCACATGGGGAATTCTATCTAAAATTTTCAAGAATTCTTGCATTCGGAATCTTCTCCACAGCCCCACGATCTAAGACAATTTCGTTTCCACCCTGTTATAGCTCTTCTGGCTTCAATTCGAATTGACACTAGCGAAATCACCTCAGCCTTGGTCGAACTACACATTCAATCAACCATTGCTGTTACAGTGATCATATGATTTTCTTTTCAAGCCCATGAGAACTTTAGAAGCAGACCAAACCAATCTTGGACTACTACTCGGATTGAGGTAATTTTCCTAAACTCTGCTAAGCCCTTAGGCGTTCATGCTTTATGAAACAAATGCAAGAAATGATAAGATCAAACTAGAGAAACTCCTGCATTTTTAGCTTTGATCCTTTCAGTGGGATTCTGAGAATCATGGCCGAAATCTCTAGATTACCTCCGTTTAGGCGGACAGTCCTGGTTTAACACCAGAGGTAGAAGATGATGGTTTGACTGTCCATTTTCTTTGATCAAAATGGACTGACAAGATTTAGGTGAACCAATTTGAATCATTTTTACTGTAGCGCTTGCGGAATAATATCTGATAGTTTGATCTTTGATTGGATGGTGTAAATTATTCCCATTTTTTCTGTTTCCATAAGCTTAGAAACCACCAACTAGGGGTGTAAACGAGTCTAGTTGAGCTCGAGTCTATCTTAATTGAAGCTTGACTTGTTGTTTTGGCTCGAACTTGGGCTCGAGCTTGAGTCAAATTCAAATGTCAAGCTCGAACTCAAAGGTTAAGCTTGAGCTTGACTCATAATAATAACGATAAGCTCGATAGTTGGCTCGCAAGCTTATGGTTATCTGGTGTCATGATGCTGCCATTAGCACTAGTAAGAGGAAGGTTCATGGGAAACAGGATATATAGATATATATTGACACACACACATACATATACATATATAATTGAGTAAGCTCACGAGCTAACGAGCTAACGAGTTGAGGCTAGTTTAACTCTAACTCAAATCTCGTTTAATATATGAGCTCAAATTTGAGCTCGAAAATAACGATCATTTTTCCCTAAAAAAATACAACAGTTTATATAAGTAGAATATGAGTTTAATACTTGGTTGTTTAGTAATTTTGTAATTTTGCAATTTTGTATATGAGGCTTTATATGAGGTTATTTTGTATATGAGGTAATTTTGTAATTTTGTATATCCAATAAATGCATAGTGCATTAGCTTGTTTTCCATGCTCATCGCATCTAGATCTGAGACTCATTCAAATGGGTAAATATAAACTAAATAATTATCAATTGAGCTTACCATTCAATATTTATAAAATCACATATAATGAATGAGGATTTCTCCTTAAGTTTTGTGGCATTTTGATGATATGTAACATAAGAATCTTTAAAGGAGCTTAGAACAATATATCATTATCTCTGTTTTCAAATAGATAGCAATATTAACAAATTATTTTATAGCATTCCTCACGACACCAATTGAAGTAAATGTATTATTAGCAGATGAAATATTTAATTATTTATACTAATGTTGGTTCTTGATTGATCGGCCATACAAAACTCATATCTCTGCGGTCCATTAAAAAAGTAATCTTTCAACTTGAAGGTGGCGTGAGAAACTACTGATCCTCGGTGGCGATTCCTACTCTCTTCACCTCAGTAGCTCCGAGCTTGTTGACCGCCATAGAGGTTGTTGCGAGCCTCATCAAATGCTGCGTGTTAGCGTTGGGAAAATACGAGAAGATAATTGAAGAACTCCTCGAGTGTCCGGTCATGAAGTTAACATTTTGAAGATATCCAGAAATTAGTAGCGGTGGAAAGTGATCAATGGGCGAAATCGTTTGCTTGCGGTCAAGGACAACATATCTCAGAACTCATCATGTCGTGGTCTTTAGCGTTGTGGTTGGATCTTTCATTTGTTTTCGGCGATATCTTCAAATGTTCTTATTTTCGACACTGAAAATCTTCAAACAGCAGTTTGGCGCTAAGTGATGAGGTTACGCTATTTCTGAAGCTGGTAGCATTCGCTTCGAGAATTCAAGATTTTTTTTTAAAGTCTGTGATATGTTATTTTGTAAAATAAATCGATTAATGATAAACATTTCATCATCTTGACAAATATAAGGAATAATATCGAATGATAATATTGTTATTGATTCATAATGATATATTGTTCTAGATTCTTATTACATTCATTAAATAAAAATCATTCGATATATTTTTAAATATTGAAGATGAAACAATAGTTTATATTGCATTCTTATACATATTGGTACTAATACAAATTATCGTCGATTTGCATATTTTCTTATTACATTCCTTTTATATTGTATTTGTTTTTTAGGCAACCAAACAGCCCTTTAGCCTAGGAGCATTGTATACTCTATATACTTAGCTTTCATGTCTAGAATTAGAATTTTTTCTAATAAATAATAGTTTTAGTTATCTTGCATTAGCATGTGATTGGACCTCATGGATTTTAAACAGTCAGGTGGGTTAGCTAACAATCCTTCCAGGCAAAATTATAATTCTAAAAGAGTTGTGCTTGTTTCAACATCATGTGAAGTTGAAATTTTTAATTGCATATCATTAGATTATATCTCATTAACTATTTGATGGTAGTTCTCACCTTAGTATAACTTTTGGGGCCATTTGTTTCTCTTTTGGGCATATTTATGGTCTTGTGCTAGTTAATTATAAATCTAAATTTTTAACAATATGCCCTAATATTGAGATAATTTTGAGTGCTTCTTGAGCTTTTATTATCTGTGCTCTCTATTTTTATTCCTTTGATTCCTTAAAAAATATTCCTCGGTTTGAGCTTATCCCATTTAAAACTCCAAAATAATCAAATTCTAATATAAAACTTGAGTTAATCATAAAATTCTTTACAACAACTTTAATTAAGAATTTTTTTATTAGGTCATGCTCTTAAGATATAATTAATCATGGAGACTTGTCTCTTTAGAAAACTTGCACCTTAAAATCTAATTAAAATTTAAATCAAATTACTAGTAATGCAAAATAAGCAAACTTTGAAATTTTTTTTTTGTTGTATTGAAATTCATGATATAATGGTACTTATATCAGATAGTATATCATTCATTTATGTTGCACTCAGATGTAATAATATAAATGCCTTTTTTTATTTTAGTCTTCGAATTCATCGCAGAATAATGTTCTCATCTTTCGAGATAGTATATTATTCTTGATATTATATTTGATCATTACAATAAAATTAATTTTAAAGTTTGTGGGTTCTCTCATAAAAGTTTCCCACAAACAAGCAAATATAACTCTATCTTAGCTTGCACTTAAATTCATATTTGATAAAATTAGATTTTGTATCTAGTTGAGTCAAATCATCTCACATTTGCCTGTACAACAAATATATTGTGTATACATTCTTGCCCACATCTTTATTTAATTTGATGATAACAAATATGTGTAGTTTAATACTTTGTGAATTTGCCCTTACATGTTAGTAAATTCGTAGCAAATATATTGATGATATAGATAGAGAAAGGATGTTCACTAAGCATTTTACAATCCTTTGTCACTTGGAGATGACTCTAAAGGTGCAATACCATAAAGAATTTATGGGCTCCGAAAATTCGCCACTGACCTCTCGACAATTGAAGAGAGTATGATTTGAATGTCGGTGTAATTTTCAGAAGACAGATGGAATAGTAGAAAAGACACTACCCAGAGATTTCATCGTCATTTTATGAGAACTTTAGATCTAGTTCCAGGTTTCCCATAAACACACTTATTAATTACCCGATCTGAGAGATAACTTTCGATTAAAATTTAGTTATTAAATGTGAATGCATAGCATTATAGTAGCAGCATGTGGAGTTTTGGAATTTGAGATTTAGAATTTATGAAATTCATCAGTATTTACTTAAAGTGGATGGTTGGGGAATGGTGGCGTCTTTCAATCTAGATCTTTATGGTTTAGATCATCCATTTGTGTAGTCACTGGTCTACTTGGTCGAGGAAGGCGGTTGGCCCGGCCAGAAGGATCTATCAACCGCATGAGTTCACGTTGTCGAAAAGAAATTCTTGTAGATCAGGGTGGTGTTTGTCAGGAGATAATTTTAAGTCTACGATATAGGGCTTTTGCCATCGGTATATCTATGATTCACGACTCAAAAGAAAGCCATTGGGCATCTGATTCTGATAGTGATAAATAATATAATGGTGTCATTTGGCAAACCGATCGGAAGACTTCAAGTATATATGTGAGTCTCTTGCGCCAGCCGGAGGACAGGAACGTCCTTCTTGGCGTGAGATTAATTGAGTGAATATAGTAGAATCTTGATTTGGCATTCTCTCTTGTATGAGAGTTTTCTTAATTTATTCACAATGACAAGCAGTTGTAAAGGTGGATTGAATAGAGTTTGCTTTAAGTTTTTAGAGATTAAATTTCATTTAAGCATTTTTAGATTGATATTTAATTTGAGTTAATTTGATTTGAAATTAGAATCACATTTTGATGGAAGTATCCCCTCTGGTTAAAATCAATTCAACAGTGTATTGGGCGTTAATTGATTGAATCAAATATATTTGAGAAGCTTTAGATCTTGTCAATTTTGTTTAGCTAAACGGAGGATCAGTTCTTGTCGCAATTAGTGCTTTCGGATATTTTAATAGTTGAAGTGCTTAATATTGAATTTTTTAGATTTTATTAACTCTGAGAAGCACAAACCAAGAACCCACATAAGATCTTCAAACACTAAGTTTAAGCATTCAACGTAGTCTACGTATTTAATAATTCAAATAATTTTATGTTTAAATTGTGAGATTGATTTTTATTTAATTTAATTATACAAGAACCTTTTAGATATTAAAATTTGGATTTTAAATCTCTTAGAAAGATACGCAGTATTTATAATTTAGATAATTTCATCTAATTAATAAAATCATTGATTTTTAAAAGTCAAAATTAGACTGAAATTTTTTAATTTTGGATTGAAAGAAGCTTCATAATTAGTATAACATTTAATTTAATATTACCTTACGCCAGTATAAAGATTGCGATACTACGTTGTTTCAACTTTATATATTCAATTCAAAGTAATGAAATTTTGTTTATACTTAACTTGATAAAGAAAAAATGACTATTTATTTTATGCATATTCTAAGATTTTACATCTTTGCTAATCCTAATATTCAACTTTCATTTTCACCCATAAACAAGCTATTATATCTCTTTCAACTTAGCTTATTAAATATAAGCCTTGTTACTTAAGTCATGCTTTAATTACATTTGTATTTGAATGCTAGCTTTCAAGCTTACTATAAACGTCTTGTGATTTTGATTATAAATCCAATTAGATTTTCTCTTAGATCACTTTATTTATCAGAAGACTATATTCATAGTTATCGACTATGTATCAAATTCTTTGTGTCTTAAACTTTCTCAATACTTCAACTTACTTAGTGAATTAAACCATAATTCATTTGTTAATCGAACATCTTTGTAATGCTTATTGTTCAAGAATTTAATATTTGGAATAATCGTGATAAATCTTGTTCATATTAACGATGAAATATCAAAATCCGATTTTCTCATAGGTGAGTTATCAAGCTTCATATTCATTCTCTGCTTGTGTTCAATTTAAATCACTTTTAATTTATTTAAAATAAGCTACAATAATCGCAATGTTTATTGAAAATATCACGCATAACCAAACTCATTGGTGAATACGTAACTCATACTTTTCAACTTCTTCATTTAAGAGATCAAACTCAATTTGACTTTATTTTAGATTCGACATCAAATTTTATGTTTATTTAAAAGTCAAACTTCAAATTTATTATAAGTCTTTTATGAGTTTGGAGTTAGCTTCAAGCCTCATGAGATTCTGTATATATCACGAGTCTAAGTTTATTTCAAGTTTTATAGTTTCATTTGAGTTTGATCCCTATTTTCTTATTTAAAATATGGTTTTCAATTTTATTTGTAATCAAGTCTCCATTAAATTCATTTCCAGTTTATTTATATTTAATTTTCAATTCATTTCTTTAGGACTTTATATTTTATATTTAACTTAATGTTAAATCATATTTTTGTTAAGTCCAAAAAATTTGACGAAATTTTAACAACACTTCGACACTATTTCAGCGTCATCTCCACGTAGGGGACTACATCGAATCGTTACCACGTCATGCTGACGGGTCTGAAGACATCAACCAAATTTCAATTTCATTACACCTTGATGATCATAACGAGGCCTTCAATTACTTGCATAAAAGTAAATACAGAATATTCCATACACATTCAAGCCTTTTTTTTATTTAAGTCTAAAATTTAGTCTAAATTTAGGCAGAATTTTGGCAATATTTCGACGTCATCCCCGCAGACTACATCTGTGCTGTTACTATCCGTCGCTCGATAAGCGTGACGATTGATATTTCAAACACCTCGAATTTTAATCTCGTTCACGATATATAAGGACTTTCCATCACCGATAAAATAAATATATATATACAAATATTCTTCTCCTTTTTTTTAAGTCCTCTAAGTTTCAAGATCATTTGACATGGGGAGCAACATCTAATGATTTTGGCTTACTCGGTATGCCTTGATGTGTGTATCTTACAATACCACATCCGTCTCCTTGCACCCACTACGTCATAATGGGCATTAGTGGGGTATTGAAACCGGCAAAAAGAAGCAAGCACAAATATGCATATACAATCCTTTTCCTTCAGGCATTTCATCAAACACCTTTCTTGCCTCTTCTATAGTACTGTTTTCAACATACATCTTTATTAAAAAAACTTCCCACAAAGACATCCTTCTCCATTCTAATCAGACAAATCATCTTATGAATGTGATTTCCTAAAGCACTACTTCCGAGGAGAAATCATCAAGAAGCCCATTCAAAACAACCTGGGTGTGAACTCAGTGACCTTTCCGAAGAATGAGTCCCGCAAGCAGGAGCTTCCAATTTTCCAAAAAAAAAAACTTAACAGACGCCTCCATCGCAATCTTCCTCCATAACTTTGCAGCCTCTCGTGCAATGTAAAGTGTCATCTTGATCAGAAAAGTCATAAAATTCCATAGAACTTAGTACCCAACAAAGAATACAGTTAGCATTATCTTCTTCCGGTCTCTTCTGTTACAATGCTCGAAGAGAGATTAGGTTCAACCTCTTCCTGTTCCTGTTTCTCTTTCGATGAACAACCTTCAAAGGAAAGTAAAAGAAAAACAAAAGGGATGGAATTGGTAGACGCCGAGGCTGCTGGCGGGAACAATATTATCTCACCGTAGCTTTATGAGAGTGTCTCCTTTGTGGCGGTTCCTGCGTGGTTGGGGAGTCGGATCCAGAGGGTCAACACCTATAAGAATACGCACGGTGCATGCTTTTTCTGTAAGAATACTTTCTTAATCTGTTGTGAGGCCTCAACATTTGTGTTAGGGTTCTGTCAAAAACAATGCTCTGTTTGATTCTTCCGAGACAAGTACACAAGGATGCCATAAAGGAGCAATGCCAGCCTTGGACTACATCTCTTCCCCGTATGTACAACTCTGCTCGTGAGCTTACCATACTGCGCCAGATCTGATAGTATCGCTGAGCATCATCTTCTCCTTCCGTTCTTCCCCTCCAAGCCTCATTGTCCGGATCGTCCTGGGAATCGAAAGGAAGACTACACTAGATCAGATCAGAGCGCACCTCATTCCTACACTGCCGAACAGTAGTCTTCCCCCTTTGTCATGTGTAGTTCGATCGCCACCGAGGAATCGGTACTTGTACAGCAAAGAAATGAACTAGCCCGCCATCGTCTCTTCCAGAAACAGGACAAAGCTGGAATGGATCCAGTATGACATCTCATCCTTCTGATAGTTCTAATTATCGACCACTCTTCCTGGAATCGCTTCCCTTATCCACCATCACCGACCTCCGGTCAGCATCCGGGAGAGGAGATCGGGAGCGTATGGGTTGAGCGAGAAGGATCGAACGAGAGGTCGTCCTTGTTGCGGTTTCTGCAGTTTGAAGTAGGAGAGCGACGAGAGGAAAGTCTTGGTTTTAAAGTGGGAGACGGACGGAAATACCTGAGCGGGAACAGTTGCTCGTTTGGGAGGATGTAATAGCCGGAAATCAAGAAAAAAA
>CM038219.1:64012391-64014722 GCA_021442155.1 Cymbidium sinense | reverse complement strand
TTTCATTCAATTTAAAATTGTCTAGAAAGGTCGATGGCAAATTTTCGGAGCCCACACACATGGCAACGGCTCCACGCAGGCTATCGCGACAGGCCAGGGTTATAAAATGAATAAATCCCTTAAAAATTAATTTAAAAATTGATTAAAATCACAAAAAAAATTAAATAAAAATCCAAAAAATATAAACTTTGGCTTTATGGATTCATCTTGATGTTAGGAAACTATTAAAATTAAAATTCAAAAATTATTTTGATTATTTTAGCCTTAATTTGACTTTGAATGAAATCAACTAAACCCTAATTAATCACAAACCATTACTTAAATTCAAATGAAATTGTGGGGAACTAAAATTGAGGTTAAAACACACCTTAATAAAAATTTTCATGAAATATTAAATTTCCAATCTTAAACCTTAATTGTAATTAAATGAATTAATATCAAATGAATTAAATCACTTCAAATTAACTTAATGAACTCTAATGAACTTAAAATCATCATTGGAACTTAACAAATCACAAAATTACTTAATTAAATAATTCAAATAATTAATCAAAATTAATTAAATCATACTAAATCAACCAAATTTCAAAAATATACCCACTTTGAAAACATCTTTCAAAGAGAAATCAATGAAAAATAAAATCCCTAAACGACCTTCATTAAATTAGGCTTAATTTAAGTTTTAATAAAATAATTAAAATATTAATTATACCATAATTATGAATCTAATCAAGATGATACTTTGGAAACATGAAATTGGCATGGAACTGCACTTGCCATAAAAAGTTCAAATCCAATTGACCTTTGGATTGGGAATTGTTGAATTTCCAAATTCTTAAGTCAATATGAATCGAATAATTAATAAAGAAAATTCATGAATTCATAAAATCATGAAATAATTTGAATTAATATTAATAAAAAATTAGAAACATTTAGAATGGTTTTCCAACATTTTAAATCAAAGAACTTAATCCATTTCATTCTTAAGGGTCAAAGAAATTAATAATGTATTTTAAAAGTAATTAAACTTTAAGCTAATAAAATCATAAGTTAATAAATCAATGAAACCTTAAAGCCATAATCAATCTAACCTAAGAATGGGTCAAACATTAACCTAAGTGCCTTAGGTTAACATAAATCAAACTAAATGAATGAACATAAATTCAACAAACTTAAACTTAACTCAAATCAAAACCAATTCGAACTAAATCAAATGCATCAAATTAAATCAAACGAAATAATTCAATTCAACTGAAATAATTCAAACCAAACCAAATTGAAAACAAAACCAAGATTGAAAATTAAACCAATAAAAAGAAATGAAGAATCAAATTCCAAAGAAAAGAATTGAAACATTAAAAAATCCAAATTGAATTCAAACCCAAACCATCTAAATGAAACTAAAGGAATTAATTAAGATACTTAAGGATCTTAGTTAGACCTTTGGGATGGATCATCATCTTAGGATGAAAGTTTCATGTCATTATGGGTTAGGATGTTGAATAGAGTGGGTTTCACCCAAAAGTGGGATCTATTCTACTCTTCATTCTTGAAAACTTAAACTCTACTTTAACCAAATAAAAGTAGAAATAAAAATGAAATCAAATCACTAAATCATTTGAATTGAAACCATCCAAAGGTTAAATTCAAACAAACTCAAAATCCAAATTGAAACTTAAACTAAAAAGGCCTAGCAAAGTATTGCTACACAAGCTTATTCTCTTTACACACTAGATCATTAGGTCACGTATCCTAGACTTAGGTTAGGTCATTTTGTGATTCTTTATTATTCCTTGTGATGTGTTGTGATATCATGCTTTTCACATGTCATTGTTGTGTACTACTTTAGACTGCATGTCTAGGATTATTTGCCCATTAGACTAGATGTTGGGACACTTTTTTTAGATCTAACATTATCTTATGCAGTGGGCTATGCTACAATGGGCTATTTCATAAATAAAATTTAGAATGTTATTTTCTTACAAGTGTGCTTAAGTCTTTAAGCATAGCCTATAAAATAGGTGAGCTTGGCAATCAGCTAATGCTAATATGTTTGTGAAATATAACTATTGTGCGCTATTTATATTTTGCAGGGCTTAGAATTAATTTTGAATTCAAAATGAAAATTTAAGCTTAGAATTAGGTTATGATCTATGCGGTCTTGGATTAGTAGGAGTTGACCCTATGAGGAGATGGTGTGAGGTCCCCGTGAAGCTCAATGGATGTCCTAAGAAGAAGATGATCTTGGAAAGAAGATTCATAGATCTAGACTTGTAGTTCTAGGTCAAGCTATATAAAGGCAGAGCTCGGCTGCCCGTTTGCTCTTTCTTT
>CM038219.1:63877391-64007391 GCA_021442155.1 Cymbidium sinense | reverse complement strand
TTGAATTTTCTTTAATACTCTATGGGCTTATGGTAATTTTACCCACTCTCACTAACTTCATATGACCAAAATTAAAGAACAAAACACTCAAAGCATCCAAGCCTTAATTCATCTCATCTATTTACCCACCCTCAAAAGGGTGGTTTTCCCGACACTACCATGAAACCAATAAAGGATGATAGATATTTTATTGATGTAATACTAAAGAAATAATTATTAACATTAAATATATCTATAATATTTTTAGATAAAATATAATTCAAAATATAATTTAATATCAATTAGCCAAATTATGTGTTAAACGATTATATGCAACATTTCATGCTACATATTATGTCAATTAAAATAATTAAACAATTTTAATAGTTGGGCATAAATATTAAAAAAAAATTATTTGTTTAATTTAATATTTCAAGTTAGGTAAATTTAATATTAGTTTATTTTAAGGAAATAAATAATGATATTTGTTTATGTCATTAAGGCTTTAACATATCAACATGCACACATTTAACAGAAATTTAAAACTTGACATAGTTGTTAGATCACCAAAGTTGCATTTTTTTTATTCCAATTTTTTGTCTGGAGCTTGTATTCATAACAAACGTGAAAAAACAATCTTTCAAAAGTATATATATATATAGAAAGAGTAATACATTGCCACAGGTAGTTGTATGTTTTAAGTTATTCAATTAAAGTAATAGCTAACAGATATTAGAAAAATGTGAATGCCTTAAAATAATTAGGTTTATAAATTGAGTTAAACTCTAACAAACCAAACATACTGAAGTTGGTCATTATTGTATTAGAGTTCAATACTAATTTGACAAATTATTGACATTTTTATAAAATTTATCTGAAAATTGTTTTTTTTTTTTTTACTTTAGAATATATGCTTGGCTTGTTAGAATCCTAATTTTTAAATAATATACTTTAATTTAATATTTTGTATTTTAATTTTAAATTTTCTATTTGATGATACCAAAAGAGGGAGAAACATGAATGTTGGTCTTTACATTTATTTTAAAAAGTATATATTTAGGGGAAGCTATATGACTTATTTTTTGTTTTTGATGATAATAAAAAGTATGAGATTACTATCCCTATGAGCTCTATAATTTATTATTTTGATTTTGATGATAAAGATATGATTAAAAGCTCTAATATATTATTTGAGTGGTTAAAGAAGGCTTATAATTCAACATGTTGAAATCACAGCTGATAGAGTAAAATCATTTTTGGTTTGATGGTTCTTTGATGTCTATATAATGCATTTTGCATGAAATAACAAATAAGATCACAATTAAAACTCACACGCTAATATATTTTTTTATTTTATTAGAAATTAATTTTATTTGAACAAATTTACTTATACACTTGAATTACATGGAGTTTTTATTTTCTTAATTGGATGAGTGAATTATTTATAAAATATTATTATAAATTAATCTCATAATAAGACTAATTATTTCATGATAATTTACTTCTTAAAATAATTGCTTTTATTTATATAAAAATTTAATTTTAAATGTGTATATTTTTCCCCCACAACATTTCATAATACAACTTTGATTAAATTAATTCAAGCTTAGTCTAATTTTGCTTCATAAATATCCTATATAATTTGTGAGTCATTAAATACCATTTTAAGTTAAACACCCCTTCAAAAATGGTATCAGAGCCATAAGAGCTCTTAGACAATAAAGAAACTATTTTTGATCCAAACACAAAATATTGTGATAAAAACTATGTTGCTTATGCGCACCTAATTACTCATATAATAGTAATTTTCTCTCATATGAATCTCTTATCTGAGAAGAATAAGAAACATTTAAAAGAATTCGAGTAGAGGAATTTGAAGAAGATACATTCAGATTTAAAAAATAATGACAAATATATCAAATGAATATTTAGAGAATGAATTCAGAAGAATTCAATATTTATTAAATATAAATATTTCTAATAACTATAGACAACATATTTTTCATATTAAATAAACATTTTAATGAATATTGTTCTAATTATATGATACTAAAACATGATAACCTCTTAGCTTAAGATAACTCTAAAATTTTAATAATTAATGAATGATTGGGATTACTCAAACAACATCCTCACCCACAAGAATGAATGAAAAAAAAAATGACATGACTTTAGAATTAGTTCAAATAACAAAAGTATTAACTTGTGATATATGAATTTAAATTAAATTCAAAACTACAAAACTAAATGATTTAAAACTCTTTTAAAAATGATACAAATCTTTAATATATTTAGAAAGTACTAATAATATACTAAAACTTGGGAAAAAATTATTGAGAACCGATTCTCAATAATAACATTGCAACAGCCGCACTTCTTGCAGAATGCATATGTACCGAATTTGACTTACAAGGATTAAATCATAATAACAACCTTCCTTGTTATTTAGAGAAATCTGTTATTACTCCCAGTATAAGTAATATTCAAGGTACAATACAAATTAATGAAGTCGCAGAAATTAAATAATCATCACAAGAAATAGATGTATTAGTAGCTTTAGTAAATCAACATCAATTTATGAATAATATACCACAAACTCTTTCGATAGACCTATTTTGAGATAACCACTCAAATCACTCAACCTGTCCAAGTACTTCATCTTCCACCAATCCACAATATTATTTACCACTAGTATTAGACATATCCCACACCTAGAAATAATCAATCCAATAATTCCAAAATAAAAAAAGAAGATTGCCTTAATAATACAATCAATGGACAATGAGTCTATTTAAATTTAGACTACTGCAAGAATATTACAAAATAATTGATAAATAGACTATAGAAAATAGTTTAGCCTTTTATAATTACAATCTTCAAGGAGAAGATGCATATGAATTTATTGAAAATACTCTTACAGTATTTGCAAAAAATGATTTATTGGTCTTAGACAAGATCAAAAATAAGAAGTTAGAAATACTTGTTTAATTAAATCTATCATCTATATGCTAGGTAAATGGGTAAATATTTATACAGATTTTTTAAGAAGTGAATTTCTTCGATATAGAATTAGATTGACTACTGAAATTGAAAAGGACAAGAAGCAATATAAGATTGTTGAGCAAAAAAATATAATTCTTAGTATTTGCAATATATGTTACTTAAATGAATATAGTTGCAAATATCAAAAATTCTTCTATTATATTATTTAAACGTAGTCAATATCTCAAAAACATACTTCTATAAATTACAAGAACCATAATATTGTATGGAGTCAAGCATTTCAACAATTATATCCTAAATATAACCTTAGAAGTAGAATTATATTTGTTGAAGAAAAACTAAAAAGGCTTGCGCATAGATTTACAGCAAAATAAATCATACAAACAACCATTATACAACAACAACAAGCCTTTATCCCACTAAGTGGGATCGGCTACATGAATCCTTATTGTATCCTATTATGTGTCAAATTCTTAATTCAAGTATACTAAGGTCATTTTTATACATCTTAACCATGTCTTTTAGGTCTACCTACCTTTCTTAATATATAAATCTAATGCATCTACTCTCCTAAGGTCATTGGATGAATGGACGCTTTATGTGGCCAAACCATCTAATTCTCTTCTTATCTTCCACTGAGCTACTTTTTTTTCAACATACTCATTTAGATTTTATCTCTAAGAGTAAAGCCACTCATCCAGAGCATCCTCATCTCGCAACACTTAACTTAGTCTCATCTTCTCTTTTTTTATTGGCCAACATTCTGCACCATAAATCATTCGTCTTACCACCATCTTCTAAAATTTTTCCTGTTTAAGCGACTTTTCTATCACACAACAAGCCAAATGCATTCCTCCACTTCAACCATCCAACTTGAATTCTAATAACATCTCCATCTATTTCACCAAACAATAGAGTCTAAATATATGAATTGCTCACTCTTTTTTTAATGACTTGTTCACACAACACTACCATTAGAACTTCTACAACTAAAATTACACTCCATATATTCAGATCTACTTAAATGAAAACCTTTAGACTCTAAGGTTGACCTCCATAATTCAAGTTTCTCTTGGACTCTCTCTTCTTATCAACAAGAAGAATGTCATCAAAAAGCATACACCAAGGTACATCTTCGTAAATGCCTAGTAAGAACATCCATAACTAAAGCAAAAAAAAAGATAAGGGCTTAAAGTCGATCCTTGATGTAATCCAACCGAAATAGGAAAATATTTTGTCAATCCTCCTTGTGTTTGGACACAAGCTCTAGTATACATATCCTTAATGACTTGAATATAACCAATATTAACTCATTTCTTTTCTAGAACTCTCCAAAGAACATCTCTTGAAACTTTATCATAAGCTCTAAATCAATAAATATCATATATATCTTCCTTACTTTCTCTATACTTCTCCATCAAACCTTGTAACAAATGTATAGCATCCATAGTAGATCTACGACATGAAACCAAATGAAGAGAAACTTTTGTATCACATCGTAACTATGCTCAATTACTCTCCCATAAATTTAATGTATAACACATTAACTTAATTCCTCTATAATTTGCACACTCTGTGCATCACCTTTATTCTTAAATATAGAACCAACAAACTCTTTCTCCACTCATGACATCTTTTAGTCTTTAAAATAACATTAAAAGATTTGTAAGCAAGAAATTCCTTGATCTCCTAAACATTTCCACACTTCTATTGGAATATCATCGTCTTCTATGTTTTTCACATTTCATTTTCTTTAAAGCTTTCTAACTTCATTTACTAATGAAGATAAAATAAAATTTTTTTATTTTTAGGTATTAAGGTTGCTAAAATCAATCACTTTAAGATTCATTAAAAAAGTTTATCAAAATACCTCATCCACCTATTTTCAATATTTTCTAAGAAAATACTTTATGATTTTCATCCTTAATACACCTCACTTGAGGATCTTTACTTCTCTCTATCTCTTGTTACTAACTTATACATACATCTTTTACCAGATCTAATCTATTGTATAAATCACTAAAAGCTAATTCTTTTTGCATCATATATAGCTTTCTTATAATCTCTACATGTCACTTTATATTTTTCCCAATTCTCTGAATTTTTACATCTAAACCAAGTATTATAACAATACTTATTTTTTATCTTTTCTGCATATTTTGACTCACCACCAACTATTTTATTAAAAGAAGCTTTTCCTTTTGATTCTCCAAACATATTTTTAGAACTTGTTTAATTTCACTTCTACTTTCTCACATAACATTAGCTTCCTTATAACATCCCAAATTCTAAGTTGTAGTTGCTCTTAAAAATATTTTTATTATTTTTAAGTGCCCCATCTAATCTAGGACAATAATTTGATTTATTTTTCATCTTCCAATCTTTCATCTTAAAATCTACTAATAATCAATATTGATTTAAACTTTCACTTGGAATGACTTTAATAATCTAAACAATCTATTTTTCTTATCGAAAATAATTTTTTACTAGATCATTTTATAAGTAATAATAATATCTCTCTTTCTTAAATAAAGTATTAGAACTACAAAATCATAGCTAAAGCAAAATCTAATATACCTACCTTCATTAGTTACTCAAAATATAACCACCATGAATACTTTTAAAATCTTCTACCACTCTACCAACATGTCCATTTAAATCTCCTCTAATAAATACTTTTTCTTCAAGAGGTATCTTTTATATTAATCTCTAATTCATTCCAAAATTTTCTTTTGAGCCTACATCCAAACCTACTTGAGGAGCATTAAAACTTATAACATTGATAATCTTAAGAATAATCTTCAAAACTATAATTATATCTCCACATCTATTAATATTTAAAATATTATCCTTCAAACTTTTATCTATAATCACACCCATGTCATTTAATTCGACCTACCGAATACCAAAGTTTAAAACCAAACTATCAATCTCTTTGGCTTTCTCCCAACCCATTTAGTTTCTTGAACACATAAAATATTTATCTTCTATGAACCATAATATCTATTAATTCCATTAATTTACCTATAAGAGTACCTATATTCCAAGTTCCTAACATAATCTAGTTTCATGGACTAACTTCTTTGCCCACATCCGTCATAATAATGGGAACCCTTGCTTATTTAACACTACATGCCAATAGCGACTCTTGCACACTTTTCATAAATTCGTGTCATAAACATCGCCTGGGGCCTAGCATTAACACAATGTTTTAAAGGATTCATGTCATGATTATTTCGACAAGTTTTACGTTGGTTGTCGACTACCTATCGCAACCCTCCACTTTTTACATCCGGACTTAGGACCGGCAATGGTAGTGTTTATACAAACAATCATTATGTTGTAACAAAAATGATTTAGTACCACATTAATGGGAATGTTCCATAAATATAACACAAAAATGTACTAGTACAAAATGTAACCAGAAAAAAAAAATCTTCAAGAAAATAATAAAAGAAAGTAAATATGAAGAAAAGAAACTTTCGAAAGAAAAAATCTAATTCTAAACTTACAATTTGTAAATGTTGGCTATGTCAAGAAGAGGAACATTATGCTAATGAATATTCGAAAAAGAAAAAAGTTCAAGAGATAAATCAATCCAAATTACAGAAGAACAATTAAAACCTATCTTTGATTTCTTTGAAATAGATTCAGAAGAAGAAATTTATGAACTATCTGATCAAGAAAATGATCTCATAGATCAATATTATTATTCAGATAATGATATTGATGAATATCATATTCTATTTGAACTCAAAAAAAATGATACTGATGAAATTATAATAATCAATTTAGCAAATTAACTCTTTCTAAGATGAATATAAAAAGATACGAAAAATAAAACTATCCTTAGAAACTAAAGATTGTTTCAACATAATATATATATACTAAATTGGAAAAAAAAACTAATTCATTATAATATTAGACAAAGTGAAAACCCAATCAAAATTATTGAAGCACAAGTAGTATATAAAAATCCTTTATACAATTTAGCTATTAGAAATCAAGATCTTCAAAAAAATATCTCATCCAGAAAAATACTAACATGTATTGACCTCCATATATGTGACATAAGTAAAGTCAAGCCTACAAACCGAATTGACAACTTCAAAGTGAAAGAGTGAATCGGGGCTCAAAATGCATGATGTCACCAAAATGATCGAAATGACCTTGATGATGAACGGACTACCGGCCGGCTCAAAATATTGAAATTGATCAAATATAAATATTACATAATCTAAAGACAGATAAAATTGAGCTATTAATGTGGCGACGATATCGGAGTCGAACGGACGAATCCGAACCTCTGTTCATAAAATGGAGCATAGCTTCAAACATAAAAGCTATCAAAGACTATCACGCTTAATTCGAGGAATGCAAATGTCTAATGACTTAAAGTGACACACAAATCGAGAAATGCACTGACGTCCAAAATCAACCCAAATGACGAATCAACAAACGGACTTCTCCATCAGCGTTCAAAACATTGAAACCGTCAAAATATAAATATTGATAACTTGATGATCAACATCGAGATCAAGTCGCCAACGCCTACACGCGATATCGGTCGAGGGCGACAAAACCAAATGACCTCCGTTTACGAAATTGATTGTGTTGTTAGCTTCAAAATATCAAAATCTATCAAATAAGACTGTTTGCACTCAATTCGGACAAGTCTGCGCGAATATCGGCGCCAAAGCAATGCACATTTTGAGTTAAAATTGACGCAATTTGATGTCGACTTGAACCAAACGGCCTCCAATTGCGAAACGGATTGCGTCGTTAATCTTAAATTGATACATATTGATTATATAATCGCCTCGGCATAAAACTCAATTTAAAGTCGATTAATTGATTTAAAATTGTTAAAAGATATAAACCAAATCTAACCCTAATAAACCCGGTTCTCTATTCATGCTCGATGACGACCTCCTTCATTTGGCCTAATCCACGACGAGCTCATGGATTTCATGCACAGTGAGCTCCTCGATTGACTCCCCACAGCAGAAACCGGCCAACCCCTGCTTTCATTGACTAACCCCCTCTCTCTTCTCCAAACTGAATTTCTTCCTTGATTCATGAAAGCAACTCCTCTTCTTCTCCTCTCCTCTTCCAAACCGAAAGGTAACTCCTCCTTCTCCTCTTCTTCTTTCCTTCTTCTTCCCTTCTCCTTTCTTTTCCTCTTCTTCTCTTCTTGATTTTCTCTTTTCCTCTCACTCATAAAGAAATCCCATTTTTTCCTCACCCTCATAAATCCAAATCCATTTTCCTTCACCCTTACAAATATGAATTTCTCCTCTTTACCTTACCCTTAATCCAAATTTCCTTTGTTTTTCTCTCATTTCCACCAAAACAGAAAATCCATTTTCAAATTCTTGCATTTCTCAATCCGAAATTTTCCCCTTTTTTCCAAAAATTTCCTTGTTTGCCATAATCTCCTTTCTGGAGAAGACCATCATTAGGCGGTTCTTCTTATGGTTTCGATGTCCCCTCCTTACATTTTCAATTTTTCACGAATGAAAAAGAACATCATGAGGCTTTCTTCTTTCGATCGCCTCCTCCTTGCATAATTCCAATTTTCACACCTGAGGAGAACACCGTCATGAGTGTTCTTCTTTTCTGTCGACGTCGCACTCACCGCATTACCTTCCACTTTTTGCATCAAGGAGAAGAACATCATGGGTTCTTCTCTTGGTTTCATACCCATTTCCCATCTTCGCAAAAATGAGCGAACATGTGCAGCGCGAGATATAAATATATATATATATATATATATATATATATATATATATATATATATATATGCTTGTGTTTTTTGCGATTTGAAGGCCTCGTGACAGATGAAAAATGTGCGTGTAAAGACAGCCGCTATAGAGGCGCATCGATAGCCAACATCCTGATGTCCGCCTTAGACAAATGTCGCCAAAATTTTTTTTCTAATTTCAAGACTTAGGAAAAAGGGAATGAATATATATTGTAGTATGTCTTCTTCGGTTTAAAGGCCGCACATTAGTGAGAGATGGAAATCATATATGCAAGACACCCAGCTTCATTAGCAAGAAAGCCAAAATACTCCACGCAGCCTCACGGTGATGAGGGAGTCGCCAAAATTATGCTAATTTTGGATTAAATTTAGACTTAAAATTTAAATGAAATCATTTAAACTTAAATCAAATAAAAAATACGATAAAACATGAAAATAAACATTAAAACAAAGTGGAGAATGGTTAAAGGAAAAACTAAACAAAATAAAGAGGAAACATAATACTAAAGTAAACTACTTACTTTAAAGCAAGTTTTCCTTTCTTCAAAATAAAGGCTATGAAGTTTTCTCTTCAAGCAAATAATGTGAAAAGTAAAACTCCCCCACTAGCTTTATTTATAGGAAAGGAAAGTTATCTTTGTGGGACCCACTTATAATTAAACTAACTACATATTTAAAACATATCATAGCAAGCCTTGTTCCATATTTGTTATCAAAACAAACGCAAGTGAAACTTAAGAAAGTTAATACTAAACTCATAACAAACTTGCAATAAATTTGAAGTTTAATTTTCAAATGAATAGGAAATTTGATATGAAGTTAAAAAAATGAATCTAAATTGGGTCAACAACTCTTGTTGTAGAAAATGTGAAAATCCTTAAATGATAAAATTAGAGGCTTTTCTTTTGGGTGAACTTCATACATATAAACTTGTATGAATACAATGCAAAGTATGTCTACATATCTTATACGGTCACTAAGTCAAATATTCCAAAACATAAATGCTTGAATGAAAATAAATTCATTACATATCTAAAATGAATATATTTTTATTCAAAGCTCAAACTTTCAAATAATACATATGCAATACTGCAACAAGATTAATTAGCATTCTCAAATACACCATGCCACATATCAATCTTAAATTGCGAGGGATGTGGGGTTGCTTCGTCTTAAGACGAGTTAACAAAACCTAAAATATATTATATAAATTTCAAATCAATAAAATATCTAAGAAACTAATTAGGACAGATCTAATTTATTTAAAGTTAAACAGTTAAGATCTAAAGCTCTTAAATATATTCAAATTAATCAAATTAACTCAAATTAAATATCAATCTTTAAAAACGCCAAATGAAATCTAATCATTAAAAGCTTAAAGTAAACTCAATCTATCCACCTTCCGTAACTTTATCGACAAATTAAGAAAACTCTAACTCACAAAGAACCAATGTCAAATGAGTGTTTACTATATTCACTCAATCAATCTCATGCCGAAGGATGTGTCCTATCATGCATGGGCTCCAGATGATGCGATATGAGTCTCGATCCTGGTTTTGGCTAAGGCTCCATTATATTACAGATCACACCGTGTGCTAATGGCTCCCCTTTGAGTTGTGAATCATGGGTATGCTTGATAGACAAATAACCCTCTCACAAGGTATCTTAAGCTATCTCCTAAAATCACCATCAAAGAATTTCTTGGACGACGTAACTCGTGTATTGCGATAGGATCATTCGTCTTTACCTCCTCTAACCAAGTAAAGGATCATGACGGATGACTAACCATGAGATCTAGCACATCATCATTCTCCAACCATTTGTTTAAAATGATGAATTTCATCTAAAACTTTAAACTCCACGTCGCTATTATACATGCATTATTTATCTAATGAAGCATTAATCGAAAGTTCTCTCTCACTTATTGAGAGGGTAATTAACTGGCTTGCTTATAGAAACCGATCTAAAGTCCTCACCAAAATGAGGACAAATCTCTGGAAGTGTTATCTACTATTCCATCTGCCTTAAAATTACACTGACATACTTAAATCACTCTCTTCAATTAATATTTGTCGAGATCGCAAATTTTGAGCCCATAGATTTGACTCCAGGGGATAGGATTCTCTTTCCATCTTTGGCTAGTCATATATATGCTATAGTAGCAATGAAATTTTTTTTTTGAAAATTCAAAACAAAAAATGGTGATTTAAGTGTGTAATAAATTCAATATGAGGCACTATGTAGAATTATTCTCAGAGTATATCTTTATTATATTATTATTTTGTCTCAGAAGTTTGAAATTTTGAAATTACTAATCTCCATCTTTCACTTTTGAATGGATACAGCACTCCTTTCACCATTCATGCTATAACATCCGCTTCAACTATCATCAACATAGAGATGGCTACCATTCAATTTGGCTAGAGTTTCCAATTATTTAGCACAACTCAAGACCCACCCATGGTACAAGGTCTGGTCACGGAAGGCCTCAAGTTATGCTCACTATGTGTGTAACCAGTTCAACAACCAACCACTATCAAGGAGTTCTCCCTACAGAGAACTTCAATTTTCAAAAGGTTGGGTCAATAAAAGCCCCATGAAAAGAATCGCCATATGTCTTTAATGCTTGTGGTACAATTACTTCACCGATTGAACCTTTCATCAAAGCATGATCATGAAGCTTCCTTATCGGAAGAAAATTAACTAGAGAAAGAAGAAGAAATGCAAAGGATTGAATTGACGTGAACAAGCAGCCAAAAGTGAGTATTCCTACCCACAATAACTTTGACAACCTAAAGTGGGTAAAAGGAATATCTCTACTAGTGAAGTAAAGCAGTTCTTCTGGAACCAACCACGTCAAGCTCCACCACCACAAGACACTAAACACTATAATAATACACAAAGTTCTCAAAGTACAAGGATAGAGATGAAAAGAAGATTTGAAGCCTTTGGTGATTAAAATATTGAAGCTCCAAGAAAGTTATCATCTCATCGTAACCAGCCATCGATATGCTGAGCATGGTGAGCGTGATTTGGACGCGTCCAAGAATCATTGTCGAAAGGTCCCAACAAAAGGATAAGCAGATATGGAAGCCAAGGTCCTATAATGAAATCTGAAAATGAAGAGGTGTGACATCGATACATATATTCAACCGCCTCAAAAAATAACTCATCAAGTGGATACCCAAAAGAAGTGATATCATTGATGAAAACATGATGGTCGACACCCAAGAATCCTCTGGGATCCCATCGTCAGATTCACCCTCACAAGAGAAGGTTGACTTTGATCGTAGTCTTTAATAGAAGAAGTGTTTGTTATTGAACTAGAGATCCACTGGAACGTCGTAAAATTGTGCAAGAAGAAAATAAAGAGGACTATGAAAGTAGAAGTTATCATATGGTCATATAGATGAACTCACCACCATCGAAGAACATGAACTCGTGAGAACTGAACTTCAACATTTATGAAGAGGAGTCTTCACATAAGCAAATAGAGGATGGATCTTCGATCTTTGCTGAAGATGAAGAAGAAGATTAGAGAAAGAGATCATGGGTATTGTATCTATATGGTTGAACCAGAAATGATCAGGTACACGCTTTTATACTCTTACAACAAGAAGTCTCAGAAAATGCACAAGGAGAATGACTCAAGTTCTTCCCAAAATGAGCAGAACAACAAAGAAGAAATAGAGGAAGAGGAAGAGCCTTGTTGGCCATGCATGCTAGCTAGAGAGCAAAGAGAAATGCATGGAGGTCAAAGATAAGGAGATTACATAGCTTGGTACCAAGATGAATGATATAATGGTACAAATGAACATCATGATGGAGATAGAAGAATATCACATCAAATGCATCATCTGTCTACCAATCAACTAATAATATAACTTTTATATTAACCGCTAGTACCAAGCTCCTAAGACATGCTACACTGAAGTGATGAATGAAGTTAACCAAACACCTCTCCAACCATTAATTTAAAATATGGCTAGCACACTGAGTAGTGAATTCGCTTAAACGATAATCAATAAAAGATAAAGGCAAAAGGAGGCGAAAGTCGGTGAGTAAGTGGTCGCCTTTACCCATGGTATGATCAAGTGCATACCCAAAAAGGTTACCAATGCCAAAATTTAATACTTTTGGGCTTGGTGATCCAAAGCATCTAGCTAATTTAAGGCTACTTATGGTAACACATGAGAATGACATTACTTTTCCAGTTGAAGAGCTAACTATCAAGTGGTATGTAGAATTGCTGAATGATTCAGTTAAAATCTTTGTTGAATTAAAGGCAATATTTATGAAGAGGTTCGCAAAGAAAATCAATTACATTACGAAAAAAGGAGAAAAGACGAGTCGTGATAAAAATTTATAAGTCGATGAACCTATGAAGTGTGAGCAAGAAATGAAAGAGAACATGTGATCCAATTGCTAATGGGCATATGGATGATAAAATGGCACCATTTTATGTATTGGCATTGCAAACATTCTAGGACTCTTGATAGGTGGCTAAATTTGAAAAGTTTAATCGCCCTAAGTCAAAGTCTAGAGAAAAGAAAGAGAAACAAACCTTCATAACTCAAAAAAATTCAGCTTCTATAGCTCAAATGGCAAAAGCGGTGATATATAATGTGAATAAAGGAAAAAAAGTCGATGTACAATGATGATAAGAAAGAAATAGATTTATTCTAATCCACACCAAAATTGGTATTAGGAGAATGAGGACCTCAACTTTTCAAGTGGTGGGGAGCGCCAAAACAATAACAAAGAGATGATGAGCACGCGCCATCTTAAGAAAAGATGAACAAGAATATACCTTTAGATAGTGACTAAATTATTTGACAAGCGAAAATGGTTTGAATTAAATAAAAGGCAAGAAGATCAAGTCGAATCAAATTCTATCATCATAATTAGCCATACTATCGAAGATTGTTATGTCTTCAAGGATTGCTAGAAAGGAAGTATCGGTAAATTTACACTATCAGTGTTCTTCAACCCAAAAAGAGAGTCTACAAGGATGATTACGCCCTCTTCCATCATCCATCAAAGAAAAAAAGGAGAAATCGTCAGATCAAGAATGGTAGTAGTCTCCAAAAGACCGAAAATGCTAAAATAAAAGTGTCCCTAGTGTTAAATGGAAAATCACCACTTGAACCTATATGACTTAAGAGATGCCTAAACCAAGTATTTGGGCTTCTCGGCATTCGATAAGGCTACTTCATCAAAGATGAGAAGTCTACTAAACAGGCCTCATAAATCAAAAGAAGTCTAAGAAAAAGAAGAGAAGAGAACTATAACTCAAAAGATCATTAACAATTTAAGAGTATCACCACCGAAGACAATCATTTAGCTTTCAAACTTTATGCCTAAACTGCATTGATGAATCGATGAAGAAGATAATGGTGAATCTTGTCTAGTAGAGACATCAATCATTTATGTGATATCGATGTTCTTCAACATCGCTTGTTCAAAATGACAAGGAGGGCGAGGTCAACCCATCAAAATTCTTGTTAGGAAAGTAAGAAGTGCCTGAGGAGTTAACATCTAAATTTTGTTTAATGACTCAACAAGATGATACATTTCGAGATGAAGATCTATGTTTTCTGATGGAGAAGAGTCGCTCATCGATATCATCACGCATGAAATATGAAGTTGAAAAATGAGTCTAGCCTTTTAATTTTCTTAGAAGGGAATTTGAAGAAACTACCTCTCAAGAATGCAAGATAAGGTGATTCAAGTTTAATAAAAGCACCACCTTCATCAAAGAAGGAAATGTAAATAAAGATAAAGGCAAATAAATTGAAGTCAACAAAGATATCATTCACAAAAAATCATAGAAGCCTAAATCAAGAAAAAATATTATAATATTCTATCACATCAAAAGATCCTCGACAAGTGAGTGTATGAAGCTCTCTTGATGTCAAAGACCTCAGAAACTTGATACGCTCTCAAAGATCCGAGTTATGAAGCTTATTTGCTAAAAATGCATGGCTAAAATATTGCAAACTCAAGATCTCCCAAGAATCATATTTTGAGGAAGATCTTATGAAAAAGAATAGATCAACCATCCTCTATATGTTACTCAGAGTAATGTATCTTGATCGTCAATATTGATTGATCCGTGTTCTATCAATCTTATGAGTCTAAAGGTATTAAGAGGATTATCACTTGATATCCAACATCTGGGAGAGATAAGTTGATGGTTCATGTCAATGAAAAGGTAGAAAACTCGTTTTATTCTCCCATTCAAGGGGATTTATTTAAGTCATGTAATCACATCACATCATTTGTTTCTCTAGCATGAGTATGGTATGGTCCCAAACAATATATAATGAAGTACCTAAAAGAAGAGAAGAAAAAAATTCTCAACCTACAACCATTCTCCATCATGAAGTAAAGATTTATGAAGATGCAAAGTACTTCATCCTCAAAGAGTCCAACAGTCACTTGAAGCTAGCATCCACTTTGAACTAAAAATAATTTCACAAAGTAAAGAGAAAAGCAAAGAGGAAGATCTTATGAAGCTTATTTTGTTGAAAATGCATGATCAAGTATTGTAAACTCAAGATCTCCACAATCACATTTTCTAAAGAAGATCTTATGTTAGAAAGATATCACAACCGCCCTTATATGTTACAGAGAGTGATGCATCTCGATAATATTGATTGATCGGTTCTTCTATCAATCTTATGATCAAAAGGTATTAAGAGGATTATCACTTGATATCCAACATCTTGGGAGAGAAGTTGATGGTTCATGATTTCAATGAAAAAGACAAAAAAATTGGGTTCTTTTATTCTCCAAAGTTCAAGGATTTATATAGAAGTTTCATGTAATCGATGTCGATACATCATTTAGAGCTCTTGTCAGGGGCTAAGTAGCATTATGGTCCCATCAACTATCAAAGTGTATGAAGTACAAAAGAAGAAAGATTGAAGTAACCTACAACCATTCTCAATGAAGCAAAAAATTTATGAAGATGCAAAGTACTTCATCCTCAAAGAGCCTAAGCCAACAGAGCCTCTTGAAGGTAGCATCCACTTCGAACTAAAAATAATTTCACAAAGTGAAAGAGCGTATAAAGAGGAAGATCTTATGAAGCTTACTTGGAAAATGCATGATAAGCATTGCAAACTCAAGATCTCCCAAGAATCACATTTTGAGGAAGATCTTATGTTGGAAACAGCAGATCACAACCGTCCTCTATATTTTACCTTCTAGAGTGATGGCATCTCGATCAGTCGAATATTGATTGATCCAGGTTCTTCTATCAATCTTATGAGTCTAAAGGTATTAAGAGGATCATCACTCGATATCCAACATCTGGGGAGAGATAAGTTGATGGTTCATGGTTTCAATGAAAAGGGAAAACTATGTTCTTTTATTCTCCGCTCAAGTTCGTGGATTTATATACGTGGCCAAGTTTCATGTAATCGATGTTGATACATCATTTAGAGCTCTCTTGGGCCGTGTCGCATGAACATGGTATGGTCCCATCAACTATGCATGTATGAAGTACAAAAGGAGAAGAATTCAAAATTCTGAACCTACAACCATTCTCCATCAATGAAGCAAAGATTTATGAAGATGCAAAGTACTTCATCCTCAAAGAGCCTATGAGCCTAAAGCATTAGCATCCACTTCGAACTAAAAAATTCACAAAGTGAAAGAGCAGAAGCAAAGAGGAAGAAAGAAAATAATGTCGACTCTCCCTAAAGCATTTTGATTCTACACCTAAGTCAAGAAAATTAGTTCCTCATTTGGGAAGTGACACAAAAGAAGGAGAAGATATTCTCCAAACCTAAGGGAACTTATAAGCTTTCAAGAAAGAGTATGAAATAAGTGATTCTAGTTCAAACTATGATTTTGAATCTACTTATGGAAATAGAGTTCATATGGTTGCATCAAGGAGGATAGCTCACTGAGTCGGGATGACTCACTCAAAATCATACCCATCCCTCAAGCTTCAAAGAAATCACTCACTGAGGTTCATAATATTGAAGAATTGATAACATTCTATGTGCCACCATTGAGCAAGAGGCGTAACAGAACTCTATTTTACAAATCAAGAGTCTCAACCAAATTTTGATCTGCTCAACATGAAAATTTCAATGAGATAGTGCCAACAAGAATACCAATATAATATCCAATGAAATTCAAGAATGATGCATAAGCTTGGAATTCATATTGAAACTACTAAATATAGAACTCAAATCTTTAACAAGATGTGAAGCCAAAGAAGTTCTCAAGCATCAAAGAAGTGATAAGTTTATCACTAAAGGTCTTGGGTTCATCCAAATCTCATCAAAATAAAGTTTGTTATAACATAATAAGTCGAGATCAAACTGAGAGTGACGAAGAAGATGATCTCCATGAAATTCTTCTCACAAATGATGAAGAGGTGGAAGCCAAACCTATACCTGAAAAACTCGAAGATGGTGGACAAACAACTGCCATGGATGAATTCAAAGAAATCAACCTCAAAGATGATCCCCTCCAACTCATCGCTGCCCTTTACCGATAAGAAAGTTGAAGAGTTAAAAGTGCTACTTTGTGAATTGGATTTCTTGGACATATCAAATGTCGCTTATCCTCGATGTAAATTCAAACTAGCTATTAAACTAGATGCAACATTAACAAGCTCCTAGTGAATGAGATTGAGATTGAAGAAGTAATTGTGTAAACTAAAAAATTGAAGAAGTTTCATCGAGGAGAAGTATGCATTGGATAGCCAACATTATCAAGGAAGAAGAACGGTCAAATCTATCTATTGACTTTCGACCTAAATAAGGCGCCAAAAGATTTTTCGCTTCCAATATTAACTACTAGTGGACAACACTTCCAACTATTGACATGTTCTCATTCATGATGGATCGTGATACAACCAAATCAAAATGGCACCAAGATGAAAAATATACATCATTCAAAACACCTATTGGCATTGCTATTACGATCATGCCTTTGGCTTGAAAATGCTGAGCTACATACCAAAGAGCCATGACGCTTATTTTAATGAGTTGATTCATCAAAAGGTAGAATGTTATGTTAACATTTGGTGGTGAAAAGCTTAAATCGTGAAAATCACTTTGAAGACTTGAGAATTGTATTGAGAGAATCAAAATATGATCTCAAGATGAATCCTCTAAAATGTGCATTCGGGTATCCTCTAGAAAATTTTGGGTATATCATGAGGTATTGAAATTGATTAAAATCAAGACAATTGTGAAGATGCCTCCACAAGAGTTTGCATCATTCTTTAAGGATAACTTGCATTCATCGTCAATTTATATCAAACCTATCAGGACGCTGTCAACCATTTGCAAGGTTGATGAAGAAGGATGCTCCATTCAAATGGGATAAGGAGTGCCAAGAAGCCTTCAATAGCATTAAAAGTTACTTATTAAATCTACCAATCCTTACAGCGCCTACTCCTAGGAAGCCTCTCATTCTATACACATCTACATTAGAAGAGTACCTTGAGGCATTATTAACACAACACAATGAAGAAAAAAGAGAATGTTTTTATATCACGAAGATTAATAGAATGAGATAATTTTGAGAGAAAGCATCTTTTGCAAAAAAACTCTATCATTATATGTTATCTCACAAGAGTACTCTAATCTCAAGATCGATCCTCAAGTACTTGACAAGATCAAGATAATGTGTCGCAAGATGTATAAGATACTTTTATAATTTGATATCACATAATCTCATAAAGTAGTGAAGGGACAAGTCTTAGCATATTTTCTAGCTGCACATCCCATCTTTCTCTTAATGATGATTTGCTTGATAAGCAAATTATGCTCATTCATGAAAGAGAAAAATCACAAATTTAAAAAATGTACTTTGATGGAGCCTCATCGATCAAACAAGTCAAACCTCTAAATTTTCCAAGGGCAAGAGCAGAATCATCATCTTCATAACACCGTGAAGAGATAATGAGATGATCATATGGATTGACCGAGCCAAGAACTAATAATGAAGTCAGTATGATATTAGTGGCGTCTTGAAGAAGCTATTTTCATAGGCATTCAAAATTTACATATTTTGATTCTCGCCTTATTATAAATCATATAGATCTATAATCAAGCTTGAGTTAGCTTTCTATCACAAGCGAGTTCTCGAGCTTATGAAGCAAATATCAAATATCACATTAACTCGAATCTCTCGATTCAAGAATAGTAAAGCTGATTGCTTAGTAAAATTAGCTAAGTAAATGACAAGTATGAATGGTGATTATGTCTTGATCGACATATTTACAGTTCTAGAAAATAAAGTATCCATCCCCAGTAGAGGGGTTATCAAATTTGACCCAACCAGGATTTGACTTGCTCCTCATACTCAAAATCAACATGGACTATATACCAAGAAGAGCTAAGAATGACATTGCCTTAGAAAAGAAGTATGAAGCCTTTTATTGTAGAAGAGCCACATGATTGGAGGCAACCCTTCATCGACTACTTTAAAGAAGACAAATTACCAAATAATAAATCACTGACAGCTCAAATCGAGAAGAGAATGTCATGCTATGCTTTCATCAACAACACTTTATATCGTAGATCTTTTGAACAAATATGGTTACGATGCTTAAATGTAGAGGAAGCTAGCAAAGTGATGGTTGAAGTTCATGAATGACTTTGTGGTGCACATCAATAAAGTCCCAAGATGGCAAAGATCAAAAGATGGGATATTATTGGCCATCTATGGTGAGAGATCATGCTAAGAGGTGATGAATGCAAGTACATGGGAATATAATCCATCAACCTCCAAATCCATTACACCCAACAATAGCATTCGAATGTTGGGATACAAATGTAATTGGACCAATTGATCCATCGTCACCGGACATCACTTCATCCTAAGCGACCGATTATTTCTCTAGCAAAAGCTACCCCATTTAAAGAAGTTATCCGACCGAGTGATCAACTTCTTCAATGCATAATGTCTAGATTTGAGTACTAATTTTTGATAATGCCTTTCAAAAGTGCAAAGATTTATAGATTATTGATCGACACAAAATTGATTGGCTTCTTCAATATATAAATCCAAGAGCAAATGGTTTGGCGAGGCTTTCAACAAGACATTGGTCAAACTGCTCAAGAAGATTCTCACTAAAAATAAAAGAGAATGACATACCAAACTAATAGAGGCATTATGGGCATATCAAACCACCTACAAGATGCGACTAAAGCCACTCCATATTCATTGGTATTTGAAATCAAGCGCTTCTTCCGCAAGTTGAGTTGTTCACTTGTAGCCATCCAATACAATCTAACTAAGATCAAAATGCTTGTTTGAGATGGAGGAACTTCGCCGATGAAGTTAGATTGCAAGCTCACCAAAATCTAGAATTTATCGAGCAAAGATGTCGTGGCTTTTGACCATACAAGTGCCTCGAACTTTCCAAAATGAGAATTGGTCCGGTCGAGAAGATCAATTATCCCAATCAAAAATTTGAAAAAATTGAGAGCCATTGATTGAAAAGTGTATCAATGAGGGCATATCAACTCATGACTTAAAAGATGAAAGACCAATGCACGTTAATGGTCGATACTTGAAAAAGTATTACACATGATGAATACATTCGCAAGGTACAATAGAAATCAAGACAGGGTATTTTTTACTATATTTATTTAGGTCATCATGCTTCATGCCGAGATCCCTAAATAAATATACCTACCCAGATGAAAAACTTTTCCATGAAAACTCTCACTGTTATTTTAGATTTCTATATATAAATGAAATCAATGTTGTTAAAACCCTTTAAGAGCATATCAATTCAAATATTGATGTATTTATATATTTTATCTTGAAAGTTCTTCTAAATGTGCTTTTAGAATTCCCGCAAAGAAGATATTTTTTAGTTTATGTTAATTTATTTGAGTTGACGCGGTTATAAGACGAGATCCTCAATATATTCTAATTCAAGTTGACATTGAGCTTTATGCTAAAATCCGAATATACCCATAAATTATTGTTAAGTAGTTCTTATAGGAATAAAAATGATCTATTTCTATGCATGAAAAGACAACCCTAAATATCAAAAAATTATCTCTCAGATTTGTCAAATTCTGAAAATTAAGTTAGAAGAACTCCCAATTTCGGAGGCTTCAATCAATGAAGTTGGAGAAACATCAACCTCTAAATCCTGAAGTCTAAGACACTGGTTCTAAAGGTCGAACTCAACAAATCACAAATGGTCAAGTTCTCTTCCTCACTCAACAAGCGCAAGAAAAGGCCGCAGCAGTGAAAGAGCCCCATTCCGTCTATGACAAATCACCAACCCACTACGCTTAAGTCAAGACTGAAAGTGATCTAAAGGTCGAACTCAACAAGCCCAAATTGAAGTCGACGCCTCCTCACTCAACAAGCGTAAGAAAAGGGAAAAAAGAGCTGTCATCTCAATGATGATAGTTGTTTAATCTCAAACGAGATCCGCTTAGTGATTGCAACCGTGATCCAAGAGAGATCTTTCTACTTGATCGAAGGGTCAAACAATCCGAGAAACACTCAATTCGTGGCTACCTCTAATCAATCTTTATATATATTACATGAATATTTCAATTTATTCTCAAATGATCTGGACAAAGAAAGCACGGATCAAAGCCAATCTCATCTGTCAAAACAGAAAGAATAGGACCGAGAAAGCAATTTCATAGTTCATACAAAGCCGATGGCCAAAGTAAAGGAATTTTGTGGTTATTCAGTCTGTTAAAGCACATGTTGCTAGCCTAATAACTCAACATTAACCTTATATAGCGAAAGGTCATCTGTTTTAACTAATCCACAAACAAAGAAGCAGGGTTCATGACGACATACACTTCGACAAGTCAATATGACAAATCAGTCATTCATCAAGTTCGAGCTTAAAACTAGACGAAGAATTTCAAATCACGCACGGATAAACCAATTCCCCAACGGAATCCTTCATCAAAATAAATAAACCAATTCCTCCATCAAACCCAACCAAGCATGACGCTTAGGTGGAAGGAAACTCAAATCAGAATGACATAAAGAGATCTTCAAAAATCATCAAGTAGAAAGTAAATGGTGAACTCTTATCTATCCAGATAAGTTGATTCTAACAAATCAATCTCCACTTAGCATGTCCTAAATGAAGTATCATACTAATGACAAATTCTATCAAAGCTCCATAAGCAATCAATCGAATCGAAATGATCCAAGTTACTTTAAAGGGTAAATTAGTTTTCAACAAATGTGACTCGCCATGTGAATCATATTTATCATTTGTTGACCTTCATATGTGTCATACGAAGTCACCAACAAATCGACCGACAAACTTAAGTGACAAAGCTCAAAAATAAAAGCATTATGTCATCAAAATGAACGACCTGATCGACGAACGGACTTGGCCACGATTCGTAACATCGAAATTCATCGAATATAAATATTGCATAATCTAAAGAGTGAGCATAAAGCGATCGAGCTATCAATGTGATGACGCATATCAAGGGGTCTGCGACGTGTCCGAATGACCTTCGTAAAATGGAGCATGTTAGCTTCAAAACATCAAAACTATCAAATGAGATAGTCTACGCTAATTCAGCGAGTTTGCAAATGTCGAATGACTTTGACAAAGACGAAATCGAGGTTGAAATACACCGACATCACCAAAATCAACCCAAATAACCTCGATCGATGAATGGACTTCGCCATAGCTCGTAATGTAAAACTAAATATAAATATTGCACATCTTGATGATCAAGCGATGATCGATCGAAGTCGCCAACGCCTACACGCATATCGAGGTCAAGAGGTACCGACGCAAACCAAACAACCTCCATTTACAAAATTGATTGTGTCGTTAGCTTTAAAATATTGAAATCTATCGAATAAGATTGTTCGCACTCAATTCGGATGGCAATGTCGAAGCTAAAAGCGACGCGATTCGAGTTGAAATTGACGTAATTTGACGCCGACTTCAACCAAACGACCTCCGATTAAACGCGCATCGCAAAATATCGTCAATCTTATATATATATATATATATATATATATATATATATATATATATATATATATATATATTGATTATCTAATCGTCGATAAAACTCAATTTAAAGTCGATTAATTAATTTAAAATCAAGTTAAAAGATCTAAAACCTCAAATAAACCTAACCCATTCTCCTATTCACGCTGATGCTCCTCTTTGCTCGCAACTATTTCCACGACGAGCAGCCCCTTCTTCATGAAAGAGTTTCACTCTTCCTCACAGACGTAAGCATTAACTGAATCGTCTGCTTTCATTTGAACGGAACTGATCCCGCTTTCTTTCCAAACTGACCTTTTTCCTTTCCCATTTCAGGAACTCCTCCTCTCTTCTCTCGATTCTTCTTCCTCTTCCAAACTTCTCTTTCTTCCTCTTCTTCTCTTCTTGATTTTTCTATCTTTTCCTCTCAATTGAAAATCAAAATCTCATTTTTCCTCACCCTCATAAATCCAAATCCCATTCAAATCCCATTTTCCTCACTTACAATCTGAATTTCTCCTCTTTACCTTAACCTCAATCCAAAATTCCTTTGTTTTCTCTCATTTCCCAAAATAGAAAATCCATTTTCAAATTCTCGATTAATCCAAAATTTTCCTCTTTTTTCCAAATTCAATGCTTTTCAGAACTGAGAAGAACAGAGGAGGTTCTTCTTCTTTCTAAGATCGCCTCCTTGCATTACATTTTCAATTTTGCTAATCGAACACGCCATGAGGTTTTTTTTCAGGTCCCTCCTTGCATTACATTTTCACTTTGCTCAACAGAAGAACACACCATGAGGTGGGCTCTTCTTTCGTCCCATCACACTTGCATTACCCTTCCAATTTTCTCTTAAGAACCAAAGAAGAACTATGAGGCTGGTTCTTCTCTAGTTTCAAAGATACCCAACCCCGCTTTTCTCCGATCATTGCAACAACGAAAAAAATCAAAACATGTGGGATCAATGTGTGAATGTAGATATATACATGCTTGTGTTTCTTTGCAAATTTGGCCACGCATGAGGCACATGACGAGATGAAAAATCATGGTCGAAGAGACCGCCGCTACGCCATGAGGCGTCATTAAGTAAGCCAACATCCGTTAGATGTCGCTCCCTATCTAAATGATGTCAAAATTTTGTTTAGTTGACTTAGAAAAAAGTGCTTTTCTTAGAAAAGATATTGAAAATAGGTGGATGAGGTATTTTGATAAACTTTTCAAGGATCCGAAAGTATTGATTTTAAAGAAACCTTAATACCCTAAACAAAAATAGAGAATTTCATTTTTATCGTATTAGTAAATCAAATTAGTGAAGCTTTAAAGAAAATTAAATGTGGAAAAGCAAGAGACCATAATATTCCAAAGTGTGGAAATGTTTAGGAGATCAAGGAATTTCTTGGCTTACAAATCTTTTAATGTTATTTTAAAGACTAAAAGATGATGAGTGGAGAAAAAAGTTTGTTGGTTCCTATATTTAAGAATATGCACAAGAGTGCAAATTATAGATGAATTAAGTTAGCCATACATTAAAATTATGGGAGAGAGTAATTGAGCATACACGATGTGATAAAGTTTCTCACAATCAGTTTGGTTTCATGCCGTAGATCTACTATGGATGTTATACATTTGTTAAGAGGTTTGATGGAGAAGCATAGAAAGTAAGAAGGATCTACATATGATATTTATTGATTTAGAGAAAGCTTATGATAAAGTCTCAAGAGATGTTCTTTAGAGAGTTTTAGAACAAAAGGAGTTAATATTGGTTATATTCAAGTCATTAAGGATATGTATACTGAGTACTTGTGTCCAAACACAAGGAGGATTGACAAAATATTTTCTATTTCGCTTGGATTACATCAAGGATCAACATTAAGCCCTTATCTTTTACTTTAGTTATGGATGTTCTTACGAGGCATTTACAAGAAGATGTACCTTGGTGTATACTTTGTCGATGACATTCTTCTTGTTGATAAGACTAGAGAGGGAGTCCAACGTAAACTTGAATTATGGAGGTCAACTTTAGAGTCTAAAGGTTTTCGCTTAAGTAGATCTAAACCTAATATATGGAGTGTAATTTTAGTTGTAAAGTTTTAGTGGTAGTGTGACTTTAGGTGATAAAATCATTAATAAGAGTGATTTTATCTATATTTAGGTTCTATTGTTCAAAATGATGGTGAAATAGATGGAGATGTTATTAGTAGAATTCAAGGATGGATTTGAAGTGAATGCATCCGACCTATTATGTGAGAAATGTTCCACTTAAACTTAAGGAAAATTTTATAAGATGGTGGTAAGACCCGCAAAATGACTTATGGCGAATGTTGGCCAATAAAAGAGAAGCATAAGACTAAGTTAAGTGTTAGATGAGGATGCTCGTGGATGAGTGGCTTTCTTAGAGATAGAATGCAAAATGAGTATGTTCTGGGAAAAAGTTGAGTAGCTCGGTAGATAAGATTAGGTTGGGTTTGGCCACATAAAGCGTCCGTCCATGACCCAATTAGAAGAGTAGATGCATTAGATTTACCTTATGTTAAGAAGGTAGAGGTAGACCCAAAAAAGACTTGGTTAAGATGTATAAAAATGATCTTAGTATACTTGAATTAAATGAGAATTCACATAATAGGACACAATGGAGATGAAGGATTCATGTAGCACCCCACCTAGTGGGATTAATGCTTGTTGTTGTTGTTGACTAGACTTAGAAAAAAAAAGAATGAATATATACATCAGTATGTCTTCTTCGGTTTAAAGCTATTGTCATGACGAGATAGAAATCACCGTGAGATCACAAGACACCACTGCCACCAATAAAGGCAAGCAAAACACTCGTAGTCCCCTGCGGTGGATGACGGGAGGCTACCAAAATTATGCCTGATTTTGGATTAAATTTGTGACTTAAGCAAATTTAAATGGAAACCATTTAAACTTAAATCAAATAAAAAATACACGATAAATATGAAAATAAAAATTAAAACAAAGTGAAGAATGCTTAAAGGAAACTAAATAAAATAAAGAAAAAAATATAATACTAAAGTAAACTACTTACTTTAAACGGAAGCAAGTTCTCCTTCAAAATCCTTAAAGGCTATGAAGTTTTCTCTTCAAGCAAATAATGTGAAAAGTAAAACTCCCCCACTAACCTTATTTCTAAGAAAGGAAATCTATCTTTGTGGGACCCACTTAAAATTAAACTAACTACATATATAAAATATATCACAGCAAGCCTTGTTCCATATTTGTTATCAAAATAAATGCAAGTGAAATTTAAGAAAGTTAATATTAAACTCATAACAAACTTGCAATAAATTTAAAGTTTAATTTTCAAATGAATAGGAAATTTGATATGAAGTTAAAAAAATGAATCTAAATTAGGTCTAACAATACTTGTTGTAGAAAATGTGAAAAGTCCTTAAATGATAAAATTAGATAGAAGCTTTTGTAAACTGCATATATAAACTTGTATGAATATAACTAAGATGTCTGCACATATCTTATAAATCCTTAGGTCAAATATTCCAAAATACATGAATGCTTGAATGAAAATAAATTCATTACACATATCTAAAATGAATATATTTTATTCAAAGCTTATGCAAACTTTCAAATAGTGCCAATGGATAAGAACACTTTGTATGTTTAATAAAAGTAATAGCTCAAATACACGATGCCTACATAATCAATGCTTAAATTCAAGTGGTTCGAGTCAGGATTGCTTTCCGGTTTAGTCTTAGACTGGATCCGGGTTAAAAAAACCTAAAAATCTATTAATATAAATTTCAAATCAGTAAAATATTTGAGAAACTAATTCTGTCAGGTGATAGTAGATATAATCCTCTATTAACAGTTAAACAGAGTTGATAGGATTTAAAGTTCTTAAATATATCCAAATTAATCAAATTAACTCAAATTAAATATCAATCTTTAAAAAAATTGCTCAAATGAAATCTAATCATTAAAAGCTTAAAGCAAACACAATATATCTACTTTCCGCAACTGTTTGTCGGAGTTGACAAATTAAGAAAACTCTAGCTCACAAAGGAGCCAATGTTAAATCAAGTGTTCTACTATGTTCACTCTCAATCAATCTAATGCGAGTAAAGACGTGGCAATGTGTCCTCCGACCTGGTGGCTTGCAGAGATCGCGAAGCGACGTACTCCCGATCGGTATGGTTTACTGAGCTTCATTATATTAAGCCCAATGATCGTAGTCAGATGTTCTCAATGGCTCGCCTGTGAATCATGCGATGCAAACAACTCACAGGTTAAGCATATCTCCTGTAAAACACCACGGGTACAAGGATTTCTTGACGACGTAACCATGTTATGATGAGATCCTTCTAGGTTCTACCTCCTCGACGGTACCAGGATCACAAGATAAGGAATACGAGATCTACGGGCACGTCAGCATTCTCTCAACCATCCGATTTAAGCTAAAATGATAAGTTTTATAATCTAAATTTTAAACTCCACATGCTGCTATTATACGCTACGTATTAAGCGATCTAACAATTAGCTTTAATCAAAAGTTCTCTCTCACTTATTAAGAGGTAATATAGCTGCCTATATGAAACAACGATCTAAAATTCTTACCAAATGAGAACAAAATCTCCTGCAAGGTCTTATCTACTATTCCATCTGCCTTCTGAAAATTACACTAACACTTAAATCATTCTCTTCAATTCATATTTGTTAAGAGGTCGGCGACGAATTTTTGGAACCCACAATGTATTTTTTGGAGGAATTCAAATATTAATTAAAGCTTATTTTTGAAAAGGTATTGATAGTCCAATTACTCTTTAGATTTATGATGACAGAATTATTCATTCTAAAAAAATGCATTACTTGGGGTCATTCAAAGAAATCTTTGTCATCAGACATTAATGTTAAACTTACATCCTAATTATGCAATAAACATTAATGATAAGCATCTAGATCGAATACTTACTCTTAAACATAAGTTAGATCGTATTTAGTTACGCTCAGAAAGTATTGTTTACAGTATTACATATCAAGAGGCATATACTTATATTAATCATCATAATACTGTTGTATTTCAAACACATGATGAACCTATTCATATAGACTCTATCTTCTCTCATATTGGACATACTATCTAACTAGAAGAAGTAGATTATACAACACTAACACCTCCTTTTGATGCGCTAGCTTTAGATTTTGGAGAAAGCAGTAATCTAGATAATAGTTTTAGATTACAGACATCAATTATTATTTAATGAAAATAATAACCTCATCATTCAACCAAGAAAATCAATTGATTCTAGAAAAATACAACACTCAAATAATCAATTAATTATAAAAGGATATTATATTCAACTAGATAATAAGATCTCAACCTATTAGATATTAGATCACATAATTCTCATATTGATATATTTTTAATGCTGACAAATATGCAGATCAAAAAGACAGAATCATATATATCTATAACGACTATCATAGTAATAAATATTATTGTCATAATGAAATCAATATCTTATTTGAATTTTGGGATATACAAGAGCAACAAATAAACTTTCAACATGCTTTCCTTACGAACGAAATTGAAAAAGAATGCATTTTAGTAGGAATGGATTTCTTACAATAATATACTGTTATATTTACTGATTCTATAGTTCGAATCAATTCACATATTATTAACTAACAACATAGTTAACTTTCATAACTACATACAAATAGAACTATATGCTCCAACTTATGACCTAATTTGTATTCATGCATTATGTGGCACGATAAGTGATATTACAGTTGCCAAACAATATATTTTCCCTTCACATATTCTTCCTAAAAAAGAAGCATTAATCCTCGATACCTTTAATGATCTTCGAACCATTAACAAGTACTAGCCCAATCAATATATACTTATTCATAAAACCATCCCTCTATTATGGTGTCTAGATGACAATGGTCTTGATTTTAATTTAGGAAATAAATTTTTTAAGTATATATTTTCTATTACTCACTATATCGATCACAATGAACAAATTACACCTTATCAGCATAAACTTTTCTATCCATTTATCCTTCAACCCGTCTACCACACTCCCGATAAACTTACAATTTTTCAAAATCAACGTGGTGATTTGAATATTCTTATTCAAACACATCTCTTAAAATAATGTCACATTTATTTTTCAATTGATTTTGAAAAATATAAAAAAAGCTTCAAAATTAACTGAAGAATTTCAACTGCTTTCATAATTATTTTTGACAATTTACTTAATGAAGTAAAATTTTCAATATAAATTATTTTAATTAATCTATTAAGATAAAATTCATGTACAATTTTCATATCTAACTTCAACATTTATATACAAACTCATCATGAGGGATGGTGAAACCTCGTCCTCTATAATCTCCCCTTCTCGTTTTGGTCTTCGAGGACCTTTACTATGGGCGACGACTGCTACGTCACCTTGTAGTCCGATGGAAACTTGGTCATATACGACAAAAACAGTAAATTTATCTGGGCTACTGGTACTAATGGCAAAGAAGGGAATTACGTTCTCATCCTTCAGAAAGACGGCAAGCTCGTCCTCTATAGCAACCCCAGCTTTTCCGCCGGACCCAGATTTATTGGCTCTGATGATGCCATTTCTGCTACAAACACTAATCGCAAGCTGTTCCCGGGCGGAGAGCAGAACAAGGCATTCCAGATGGTAGAAAAAATTGCTGATGTTACAGGTAATTTCTAAGTTATGGGATGTCAAGCTGCGTACGGTGTTAGGGAATAAAAGCTTAATGAGGATTGAATGGTGTTACAGTGGCCGCATCCAGAACTAGAATCAAGCATGCCTTTCTGGTTGGTTTGTGTACGCATCAGTTGGTTGTCCATGATAATAAAATAAAACGAAGTGGAAATCATCGATGAAAATTAATCTCTTTTAATATCTTTCTTAAATTTGTTGGAAAACTATAGAAGAGTAATGAGGATTGAATGGTGTTCTTGCAGCACTGGAATATGTGAAATTATGGAAGAGGACATGCACTTGCGACTAAAGTAACACAAATGAGTTAAAAGCATAATATATAAAATAAAATTGAAAAGATAAGTTAGAATATAATAATGTAGAAATATGCACCACATATCATCTAAATCATTAAGGCTACTCATCAGTTGAAAGTGAAGTGGTCATATGCTTCATGAAATAAGCATCATTCTCAAGAATATCTTAAAATACTCAAAGCTTAATAAGACTTAATCATGTAATTAGATAGCTATAAATTACTTGATCTTATTCATTATTCAACAAACATCATGAAGAATTATTAAAGATTTTTATGCCTATCACTCAAATATAACCTCTCCTATAACAGTGAAGTTCCTACTTGTTTTTCAACCATAGTCTTCTACTTTTTAAAACTAGACAAAGCAACAGATTTATTTTCCAAAAAATATATCTAAACCTTTTTTGAGAGGTCATCAATCATTGTAATTAGTATATAGTTAGCTCCACCCATGAATGACTCTCTAGATGACCCCAAAAGATCAGAATGTATGTACTATAATATACCTATCAAATAGTGGACACCTTTTGTAAGGGTAACTCTCTTTTACTTTCTAAATACGGAATGTTCACAGAATTAGTTTGTTGATGTTTTGACCACAGAGTAGTCCTCTCCTGTATAACTCGGCCATGCCATACTCACTCATATGCCCCTAAAACGCATATGCCAGAGTTGATGTCACTATCAATGAAGGAGAACCAAGAACGGCTCATCACCAATGACAATATTCTCAGCACATACAATTCAGCAAACTTTTTCAGTCCCTTCATGACTCCAAGTGCGTATGCTGACCTTCTAACCTCCACCTCACTGACATACTTATATTCTTTTGAATCGAGAGTACTTAAAAATATGAGATTTCTTTCATTATGATTTGATTCACTGGTTGACTTTGACCTTCTAACCTCCACTTTCACTGACATCCTAATTTGTAGAAACTTTCCTTTTATTTTGTAATTTCAAGCACTCAGATTTTATGTCCCTTTTTCTTGCAGTAGCGACATACATTGCCCTAGTTGTGAGATTTTGTTCTTGCCTCTAATTTGCCATAAAAACTCCTCTCATGAGTTATACCATGAATAACAAGACTTCGTGCTATTGAGTTTGGACCAACCATGAGATCTTTTAAATTTTCTTTAGACAAAAGTACATCATAAATCTCATCAATAGTAAGATTGTCTCTATTGTAGAGCATAGTATCTCTGAAAGTATAATACGAAGAAGGCAATGAACACGATAAAATCAAAACTAAATCATCTTCATCATACTTCACCTCCATGGACTCGAAGTCATGGACAATCTCCTTAAAGTAGTTAGATGGTCTTTAAAGATCCTCCTTCATTCATACGATGAGAATACAAATATTGTTTTAAATGCAACTTACTCGTAAGGCTCTCTATCATGCAAAACTATTCTAATTTCAGCCATAGTGCAACAACAGAAGTCTCCATCAACACATCTTCAAGAATCTAATTCGAAAGAAGCAAATGAATCTGAGATAGTGTCTTTTCTATCCTTGCGCTATTTCTCTTCAGGTGACCAAGTTGTTAGAATCCAATCAAACCCAAGTAAAGCATCATCTAGATCTATTTGGGCAAGAATTACCCTCACCTAAAGCTTGCCATAATAAAAATCTTGTGTTGAAGTCCAACAGCAGAATGTCATACTTCACGGTTGTCATCTTTGAGAATGCCCATGAACAAAACCTGATGCTCTCTAATACCACTTGTCAATGGAGAGAGACACAAAAAGATCGAAGACATTCACCAAAAATTTTATACAAGCACAAAATTAACACAGATTTATGTGAAAAATTCCAAGATGGGGAAAAATCATGGGCGGCAAGGAGAGAAATTTCACTATAAATGAAACAGAATACAAAGAAAAAAGACATACTCACAAGAATATATTCACTCACAATACATGAGCACTCATAAGCATATCTTACTCTAATTTCTCTGAAGCTTGAAAATGACCCCAAAAACCTTTATTTATAGGTGTAAAAATCTCTTCCAAAATTCTCTAGAATATGTTTTAAATTCCTTTAAAGTCTATAAAATATATGTGTATCTAGAATCCTCCTGAGAATTCTTGAACATATGAGAAGCTTCTAGAATCCTCTAGAGAGTTCATGAACATATAAGAAGTTTCTAGAACCATCCAAAAAGTTCATGAACATATGAGAAACTTCTAGAATCCTTCAAAGAGTTCTTGAATAAATAAGACACTTCCGGAATTCTCCAAAGAGTTCTTGAAGGAATGAGAAGTTTATAAAATCTTCCAAAGAGTTCATGAAAATTCTACAAACTTTCATGAGTTGAGTCACACTCTAACATTAAATATTCTCATAACACTATAGGCTTACATTGTGTCAAGCCATTAAGAGTATTGAACTAACAACCTATCTCCAATGATGACTATCGATAAATTAATTAGCGACAAATATCGGTAATTCTAGTGTAACTTTTTCTAATTTGCAACAAACAATAAGTCATGGAACCGATTGATAACTTTCATGAACGATAATTTGGTGTCATCCGACAGTTACTTTTATCAAAAAATCAGCATTTTTCAAATGTCAAATCGAATCTTTAAATTAGATTAAATATCAAATAAAAATAGCATAAAAATATTGGCATCGCAAAAAAAAAAATAATTTAGTGAATGCCTCATAAAAAATTAATCATGAGACAAAAAAATTAGTGGCCCACTAACAAATAACGGCATAGTTATATTGGTGCAAAGAAGGCCCATGCTATGTCACTAATCGAATCAACCATAATTTAAATATTTTATGCCCCAAGTATGATTAAAATGTTTTTCAAGATATTGATCTAAGCATGATAAAAGTAATTTTAAAATATATGTAACTATTTAAAAATATATAAATATTTTTAGTACTTTTGATTATGATTTAAGATTGCAAGGCTTGAGCTCGAATGGCCATAAAATGAAATCAATGTACTGTACAATGAAAATAAAAAATAGCCCAATCTATAGCTTGTTTCAGATGTTCTTAGCTGCAATAAAGCATATGTTTGTTCAAGCTGCTCGTTACCAATATTGAGCTATTATTCGAGCATTTAGAATTGTGTTCAAACTTGAGTTCATTTCAAAAGTCTGGCTCAACTCAAATGTATTCATGAGCTCGAAAATTGGGCTTAATAAAGCAGCTTGTTTAATAAATAAACAGCTTTAATCAAGCCTCAATCGAGCTTCTTCGCAAGCAGCTTGTTGAGAAATATGCATAACTTATATAAATTAAATCTTATTAAGCCTAAAAAAATGAAAATTTAAATGATACTGCTCATGAACAAATCTTAATCAAATCTTAATCGAGTAATAATCAAACCTTAATTGAACTCCTTAACGAGCTTGTTCGCGAGCTTTAAACAATACTGTTCATGAATATAAATGAACCAAATAATAAGCTGCTTAAGCTTGTTCATTTAGCAATTGAGTATTTATGAAAGTATTCAAGTTTGTTCGATTTGTTAATCAAACAATCACAACAAGAGCTCTAATCGAGTCGAGTCACAAGTAGTTTGTCAAACGCTCAGTTCATTTGTAGCCCTACATATTTTGAATGGCCTTCTATCATTATCCTTCAATGATAGATAAAGTATTTGTATATATTAAAATTGAACTCACCAAAAGTGTTGCCTCAAGCAATCTACTCAGTCATGCAGAGCATGTAATTGTCATAATATGCTTGGTTTTCTGATGATCTTAATTATCATAGAATAATCAATGATATACCAATCATACATATAACATAATTCATAGGGACACCATAAAGATAAAAACTATATATATATATATATATATATATATATATATATATATATATATATATATATATATATATATATATATATATATATATAATTTCTTTCATTCAGTATCAGTGTTTTACAGGATTACAGAGAACATTTGCATCATTTTTAATACTTTCACCTCCGAAAAAAAAAGCTAGAATTGTACTATTATAACGCTAAAGAATCAAGAACCTTTCCTCTGATAAGCTAAATTTCTTAGGAGCTAGCCAAATAAGCATCTTCAGTAACATCAAGAGTCTCATCCATGCATTCAATAATTTTTTATATTGGACAGTTATCTTTATGGATCAATGTGAGGAGGCATCTCAGATTATTTAATTTTTTAAGATTAACTCTCATCACCAAATATGAAGTCTAATTCTCAGTAGCGTTTTTTCTGTTCTAAGAAATGATGTGATTCTTTAACAAAAAAATTTTTCTACTATTTTAAGTTTGACTAACACTATCTTTGCTGATCCCAAGTCAGGATGTGAAAAATGGAGGGTTAATGAAATGACGCAAAGATAAAATTTATTGAAATAATCACATGAATCCTTTAAAACATTGTTAATGCTCCCTGATGCGACGCGTCAGCTAAATATGAAAAGGCAGGCTACTACATCGCGGTGAGTTAAATCAACAAGGGTTTCCACATTATGGACTGATGCAAAGAGAAGTCCATGAAACTAGAATTAGGTTAGAACTTGGAATATAGATTTTAAAAATTAATTAATAGATATTATGGTTCATGAAGATAAATATTTTATGTATTCAAAACTAAATGGGTTAGTGAGAATGCAAAGGAGATTGATAGTTTAGGTTTTAAACATTGATAATCGTAGTCAATTAGAAATTGTGTAAATGTGATTATAGATAAAAAATTTGAAGGATAATGTTATAAATAATAGATTTGGAGATAAATTATAGCTTTAAAGATTATTGATACCAAGATTATCAATGTTATAAATGTTTATGCTCTAAAGTAAGTTTGGATATAAGCTCAAAAAAAAATTAAAATGAATTAGAGATTAATACAAAAACCCTCAAGAAAAGGTATTTATCGGAGGAGAGATTTAAATGCTTGTGAGATGAAGATTTTAAAGATTCATAATGCTATGGATTTAGATGACTAAGAAGTAAGACTATATTAGATTTTGCTTTTAACCTATGATTTTGTAGTTATTAAACTTTATTTAAGAAAAGAGATGGCATATTATTACTTATAAAATGAATCAAGAAAATACATTGATTATTTTACAAAGAAAAAATAAATCGCTTAGATTGAAAAGATTGGTCATTCAGTAAAAGTTTAACATCGACCGTTAGTTTTTAGATTTTAAGATGAAATATTGGAAGATGAAAAATAAATCAATCTATTGTCCCAGATAGATGCACTTAAAGAATACTAATAAAAATATTTTAAGCAAGCTACAAAGAGCTAGAATTTGAGATGTCATGGAATTTAATATTATAAAAGTAAGTAAATTACAAGTCAGAAAAAATATGCTTGAAAATCAAAGGAAGTTCTCTTTAATAAGAATAATAGAATAAATTGGATATCAAAGAAGGAAAGATGCAGATAAGTTAAATAATCAAAGAGATAGGAGAAGTAAAATCTAGAAGTGAGTATTAAAGATGAAAATCATAAAGTGCATTTCTTAGAAAAGGATATTGAAAATAGGTGGATGAGATATTTTGATAAACTTTTCAGCAAAAGATCTGAAAATATGATAGATTTTAACAACCTTAATATCCTAAACAAAAATAGAAAATTTTATTTTTATCATCATATTAGTAAATTTGAAGCTAGAGAAGTCTTAAAGAAAATGAAATATGAAGAAATAGTAGGACCTAATGATATTAAGAAATGTTAGGAGATCAAGGAATTTTTAGCTTATAAATCTTTTAATGTTATTTTAAAGACTAAAAGATGTCGGATGAGTGGAGAAGTTTGTTGGTTCTATATTTAAGAATAAAGGTGATACACAAGAGTGTGCAAATTATAGGAAGTAAGTTAATGTCATACATTAAAATTATGGGAGAGAATAATTGAGCATAGTTACGATGTAAAAAAAGTTTCTCACAATCTTTGGTTTCATGCGGTATATCTACTATGGATGTTATACATTTTAAGAGGTTTGATGGAGAAGTATAGAGAAAGTAAGGAGGATTTACATATGATATTTATTGATTTAGAAAAGCATATGATAAAGTTCTAAGAGATGTTCTTTGGAGAGTTCTAGAAAAGAAAGGAATTAATATTGATTATATTCAAGTCTTTAAGGATATGTATACTGAGAACATTTGTGTCCAAACACAAGGAGGATGACAAAATATTTTCTATTTCAATTGGATTACATCAAGGATCAACTTTAAGCCCTTATCTTTTGCTTTAGTTATGGATATTCTTACCATTTATAGAAGATGTACCTTGGTGTATACTTTTTATTCTTTTCTTATTGATAAGACTAGAGAGGAGTCCAGAGAAACTTGAATTATGGAGGTAAACCTAGAGTCTAAAGGTTTTGGTTTAAGTAGATTTAAAATTGAATATATGAGTGTAATTTTAGTTGTAAGTTCTAGTGGTAGTGTTGTGACTATGAACAAGTCATTAAAAAAGAGTGAGTGATTCAAATATCTAGGCTCAATTGTTCAAAATGATGGTGAAAAAGATGGAGATGTTATTAGTAGAATTCATGTTGGATGGTTGAAGTGGAGGAATGCATCTGGCCTATTGTATAATAGAAAAGTCTTAAACTTAAGAAAAAATTTTAATTGGTAAGATATGCAATGATTTATGGTAGAATGGCCAATAAAGAAAGCATAAGACTAAGTTAAGTGTCAAGATGAGGATGCTCAAGTGAATGAGTGGCTTTACTCTTGAGATAAAATGTGAAATGAGTATGTTCTGAAAAAAGTTAGTAGCTCAGGCAGATAAGATTAGAGAGTCCTTAGATGGTTTAATAACGACCATCCATGACCATTAAGAGAGTAGATGTATTAGATTTTCCTTATGTTAAGAAAGGTAGAGGTAGACCTAAAAATACTTGATTAAGATATATAAAAATTGACATTAGTATACTTGAATTAAATGAGAATTTGACACATAATAGGATACAATGGAAAAGAAGGATTCATGTAGCCGACCCCACATAATGGGATAAAGACTTGTTGTTGTTGTTGTTGTTGTTGTTGTAGTACTGTTTTAAGTTTGACTCAACATCTATTCTTATGTTATTATTTGAAGAAATAAGTTCATCATTCCTTCATTATTAACTTTCCTCTGTAGAACTAAATATTTTCATAGACTTACTCTTCACTCTTCTACCATAATAGTGGAGAGGTCATTGGGAATTTTATTCTATTTCCTGTAAGTGTCATCAAGATTTTTGTTAACTCTTTCAAATTTAAAATAAGCAACCCTGAAACACTAATGGATATAAAGTGCTTCTGCTGATGCTTGAAATTTAATGCCAAATCATGCACCATAAACACTTTTTTCAGAAAGGCTATAAGCACATCAAATTAGTTAGTGTCATCCAAAGTAAATAGAAATTCAATTTATGGAAGCGTACCACTCAAAGAACTCTTTTAGAGGAAATTCATAAGGTCTCACTTTGTCAGTTTCCACTTCAACAAGCCATGCAGTAGGAATAAAATATTATTTATGAAAATCATTTATATTACTATTCAAAAAATGTACTTATCCCGATAACTGTTTTCAGCTATCTTCCGAGAGATTGTCTTCTCAACAATCATTCTGGCAAATTTCATTCTAGTGAATTACTTAAGTTTATCTTCTTCTTTACTGTCTCACCCATAAAAATGTTGGTTCGTTTACCCATTTCATCAAATTATTTGTTCTAAAGCCAAACTTGTCACCATTCCCTCTTCGAGTCATCACAGCCACTCTTCTGAGTCCTCTCTAACAATCAGACCAAAATCCCAGACGTTCATCTATAAAGGACTCTCATGTAATCATCAAAACTCATGCAGGTTAGTGAATACATAAACCTTCTCCTATATCATCATTCTTTCCCTTTTCTCTCTGTTTTTTTTCCGTATCAGCGCTCGAGCCTCATGGCAAACTAAGTTCACATCACTTGCCCTTTATTACTTAACACCATGGCCAACTCCACCACATTTGTGATGAATGATGAACCTCCTTCGTGAAGCCACAAACTAAATCCCATTCCACCCCAACTCGTGTTTGATGTTCGACATCAAAAACATTCTCAGTAACTCACTACTAAAAGTCACATGACCTAGAGGTTGTAGGTCATCAAATTATTCCATCGAAATATCTCACAAATGACAACATTTTTCTCAATCCTATATTCTTTTATGAACTCGATAAAAACTTAGTTGTTGCACTCCACTCCACCATTAAAGCTCATGTCCTCCCCAATTTCCTTAATATGGACTCATATGCTTATATATGGGCCTTCATCACCATCATCTACAATCAACCAATCGATTCAAAGTTAACCAGAAATACAAGTTTCATAATATCTCCAAAAAAGACCAGTCCATGACCCAATACCTTGTTGACATAAAGGCCAAAGTCAACACACTCACTGCACTGGTTAACCACTAGATTTAGAGGATGATATACTATATGCATTAAAAAGCTTAACTCCAGCATACCAGGCATTCAAAACTACCATGCAAACCAATCTCCAGCTATTGAGCATTGACGACTAGCATTTCGCTTTGAAGCAGTAATAAACTTGGCTAACCAATAAAGGAATCATTCGCTTCATTGCTCACACAACCAGTAGATGATCCTATGGCACTAACTACTACTCTTAGCCGAGCATTCCATCGCAACTCTCAAGCACAGTTTTCATGCCAATTGTCTCCAACAGAGATTGCTCCTACAACCAGGGCAGAAGCTCATCTCAACCATAAGTGGAATGCCAAATTTGTGGACACTCAGTTATAAGGTGTTGAATTACCAACTAAAATTCTTTTCCTTTATTAACTAGATTATCTCAACAAAATGCCGCATGGTTGGAGGAGCCATCACAACAAACTACGGACTCCACTCTACTTCACATTCCTCAGCCTTACCATGGCACACAGTCACCCTTGGAAATGGAGACAGTATCCCATTGATCACAACCGGACAAGGTATTCTGCCCAATCCTTATCCAATGTTCCCTGTCCTTTATTTACATCATTTACCTAATTTGTTCTGCAATCTCCACTGTTTAAGGGCCCGTTTGGGGAAGCAGCCAACCCACATCGCAGCATAAAACTCAATGCAAGTCTATATGTTTTGGAACTTATCTCCCACAACTTGCGAATTTTACACGAAGTAGCTGTGAAGCTACGACCTAGGGGACGAAATTGCGTCCATGGTTTCGATTCAACATTCCCTAAAAAACCCTGCTTTTATTTCTCCAACCCGCATCCTTCACAAGAAACCCTCACACGCCGCTCCTGCCTTGTGCCTTCGAAACCCTCGATCTCATCTCGATCGTCCGAGAGACACCACTTGCTCGCAACCTATTCGAAATTTGAGTTCAAGGATCTTAACTACCTCTAGGATTATCTATTATAACTGTGATTTGCAATACTATATATTCACTTCACGTATAAAAGAAAATTATGATAGTAGATTTTTTAGATTTCTTAGAAATCAAATAGGGAATGATTGCAACTTTTCTAAATAGGTTAACAAATATGAAGAGAATATTTCAGATAGTGATTATGTTTAGGGTAGCATTGAAGAAAAAAGTTTTTAAACAATTTGACCAACAGAATAACAAGCTTAATATTTTGATCGAATTTGTTGTTGTACTTATAATTTTAATATTAATATTATTCGATTATGTGATCTATATACTTCTAATGTAAATTTGTGAACTTATGGTTATATATGAATATCAAAAAATTTATTTCTTTCCATTATCTTTCATATTATTCTACATATAAGGGCATTTCAATCTTTTATGTACAAGTAGCAACACAACAAATTTTCAACCGAGTTTTCCAAATATAATCACGACAATACTTCCGCTTGCCTTCTTCTATAACAAATTCATAATTGTTTCAAAAAGCAGACCCAAACAAGCCTAAATTGCTATACATTTGGTAATTCTTATTTTGATTTCCTTCAACTGTTACAAAATAAAAGATCGAAGGACAAAATAAAACTCTCAATAGACTACTGTAATTGTCTTTACCCCCTCTCCTTCACATCCCAACCAGATTCTATTCCATAAAAATTAGCATTCCTCATCGAAATCTCATCAACTGAACTCTATAATGAGCATCCTCAAACTCTAATAAAAATATATGCATCTCCTCTCATATATTTCATTGTAATTTCAATGAACTAGCTAAAATTTATTGAAAACATTTCTCCCCAATATCTTCACATAGCTCAATCCCTCTTTCTATTATTAAGTCCAATATATAAGGTCCCTCCCCAGTGATTTCACCACATAGATAAAAATATAATCTTGCATTTATATTTGAATTTTCTCACTATACATTTTTGCTTTATCCAATGAAAAAAAACCAAGATTCTATCTAAATCATTCAATTTAAGTCTATGTTGAATCTAAGTTCTCAATCCTAATAAATGCTTTTCATTTCGATGGTGGCTAATAATATAATATTAATATTTCCATTTAATCCCTCTTTCAATTCAAAATCCTACATCAATACAGCTGTTCATATACACCTAAACAAAATAACATACCAAACTCAACATTTGTTATCTAATTAAAACAACAAAAGCTATTCTCATCACTACTAATCTCCCCTCTACGTCTCGAGTTTATACACATCAAGTAGCCCCATCCCTTATTGAATGACTATCATCACTTACAACATAAAATGACCCACTATATCAACATCTCTACAAGTAACTACCAAGCTATTCACACTTAAAGACATTTAGTTGCCAACGTTACCCATAGCTCAAACTGTACTTCTTAGATAAATTCACTTCTCGCTCTTAGCCATGCATTTTCATTGGTTAAGCTACTAACTACAAAGGATATTGTTTCTATCCACTACTCAACAAAACAATTATCTATAGGCACATTACATTCAATGAAACATTAGTCTCTTATCTCAAAATTTCATGTCAACATCAAAAATATCAACAAGACTTTGAATCAATTCCCTCCTCAAACATCAAGCTTGGCTTAAATCCAAGTAATCAATCTATCTCATTGATTCAATTATTTAAATAATTTATCATGAAATTTTGAGAATTAGCTTAATTATCCTCAAATTTAATTTGAGAAATTTGACCTATAGTTGAGTTAATGGTACACACATGTTCTTACCTTTTCTAAGTCTTTAACTAGGTGACTATGCCATTTAGCCAAACCAATCACCCTACATATTAATTTTTTGGGAGAATCCTAGGATCGTCAGCAAAAGTTGACCACTAGAACTCCTTAAAAAAGCTTGGTCATTCCCAAGACCAAAAAATTAAAAAAATAGACCAGCATTGGGCTAAATTTGACCTCTTTAGCCTTGGGATTTGACAATAAAAAGTATGCAAGGGCCACTCCACCAACACCTGGGTGTAGTCTTAAATAAACAAGGGTTCTCATCTTATGGATGGATGCGAGCAAAGAAATTAGTTCATGAAATTAAAATTTGGATAGGAACTTGAAACATAAATACCCTTGTAAGTAAATTAATGGAATTAATAGATATTATGGCTCATAGAAAGATAGCTATCTTACATATTCAAGAAACTAAATAAGTTGGAAAAATGGCTTGGTAGATTGATAGTTTTAAGTTTTAGATTTTAATAATCAGGTAGAAATCATACTAGAAATGGCATAAATGTGATTATAGATGAGAGTATGATAATATTATAGAAATTAATAGAATTAGAGATAAAATTATAACTTTAAAGATTATTGTTGATGTTAAAATTATTAATATTATAAGTATTTATACTCAAAGTAGAATTAGCTATATGTTCAAAAGAAAAAATTTAGAATTAGCTAAGAGAATTAATACAATGGATTTCTCTTAAAAAAGTGTATTTATTGGAGGAAATTAAAATGGATATATTGATAGAGTAATAAGATTTTAAAGAAATTAATATTTGGATGAATTAAGAAGGTAGGACAATATTGGATTTTGTTTTATTGTAATTTTGTATTTGGTAATATTTTATTTAAGAAAAGATATGAGCATATTATTACTTATGAGAATGGATCTAATAAAACGCAGATTGATTATTTTCATATATAAAAAAAATTGATTGTTTAGATTGTAAAGATTGTATAGCCATTTCAAGTGAAAGTTTAAGTACCCAACATCAACTGTAGGTTTTGGATTTTAAAATGATGAGTTGGAAATTGAAAAATAAAATGAAATATTATCTTGATATTATATGGTGGTATTTAAAAAATACTTATAAAAATATTTTTAAGACTATGGTACAAGATCTTAAGACATGGGACGTGCATAAGAGAATTAATATTATATAATAAAAAGTAACAAGTAATATTAAGTAAGTTGCAAAAAATATGCTTGGAGAATTAAAAAGAAAAGCTCATATTAGTCAAAATAATTAGAAGTAAAGTCAAAATATATAAGAAAAGATCAAAAAATAAAAAATTTTGTAATAAAAATTTATCTAGATGTAAAAGCTTGAAGAATTAGGAAAGATATAGAGCGACCTATATAAATTCTAAGAAAGCAAATATATGATGTAAGAAAATTCAATATTTCATGATGTTTTTAATAGATTGGATACTAGTAATGGTAAAAGATGTATAAGTTAGCCAAGCAAAGAGATAAGAGAAGCAACGATTTAGTTCAAGTTAAGTGCATTAAAGATGAAGATCAAAAAGTATTTTTCTTATAAGAAACTATTCAATATAAGTGGATTAGATATTTTGATAAATTTTTCAATGAAAATTATGAGAATATGATTAAGTTTAGCGACATTAGTTTCCTAAAGGAAAATAAAGATATTTATTTCCATCATCGTAATAGTAAAATCAAAGTTGGAGACACTTTAAAGAAAATAAAGCGTGAAAAAATAGTAAGACCTGATGATATTCCAATAGAAGTGTGAAAATCATTAGGTGATCAAGAAATTTTTTGACTTTCTAAACTTTTTAATATTATTTTAAATACTAAAAGGATGTCATGAGTGGAGAAAGAGTTTGTTGGTTCCTAATTTTAAGAATAAAGAGGATACTCAATAGTGTGCAAATTATAGGCAATTAAGTTAATGTGTCATAAATTAAAATTATAAGGGAGTAATCGAGCATAAGTTATGATGTGATACAAAAATTTCTCAACTAATTTGAATTTAAGCGAAGTAGGTCTACTATGAATGTTGTACATTTATTCAAAGGTTTGATGGAGAAGTATAGGGAAAGTAAGGAGAATCTACATATGATATTTGTTGATTTAAAGAAAGCACATAATAAATTTCCAAGAGAAGTGCTTTGGGGAGTTTTAGAAAAGAAAAGAGTTAATATTGCTTATATTCAAGTCATTAAGGATATGTATACAAGAGGTGTTACTTGTGTTCAAACGCAAGGAGGATTGATAAAGTATTTTCCTATTTCAGTTGGAGTACATCATGGATCAGCTTTAAGAATCAGTTTTTTTGCTTTAGTTATAGATGTTCTTACTAGACATTTATAGGAGCATGTACCTTGATGTATTTATTTTGTAAATGATATTCTTCTTGTTGATAAGAATGAGAGGAGTTCAAAACAAACTTAAATTTTGGAGGTCAACCTTAGAGTAAAGGCTTTTGTTTAAGGAGATCCAAATTGAACACATGGAATGTAATTTTACTAATAGTAGAACTAATGGTGGGGTAGTGATAATAGGTGATCAAGTCATTAAATAGAGTGAACATTTTAAATAACTCAGGTCTATTGGTCAAAGTGATAGTGTAGATGGGGATGTTATTAATAGAATTTAAGTTTGGTGGTTGAAGTAGAGGAATGCATCAGGCTTGTTGTGTGATACAAAAGTGCCTCTTAGACTTTAAAAAAATTTTAAAAGATGGTGGTGAGACCTATAATGCTTTATGGTGCAAAATGTTGACCATTAAAAGAGAAGCATAAATTTAAGCATTACAGAGATGAGGATGCTCAAGTGAATGAGTGGCTTTACACTAAGGTTGGGATACCTTAAATGGCAGATAAGATTAGAGAGAGTTGCCTCAGATGATTTAATCGCATAAAACATCAGCTACCAATGACCTAGTTAAGAGAGTAGATATATTAGATTTGACCAATGTTAAGGAAGACAATGATAGACCTAAAAAGACTTAGTTAAGAAGTATAAAAAATGACTATATTTTATTATTATAATTAAATGAGAATATGACATTTAATAGGACACAACAGAAAAAAAAAACTCATATAGCTAACCTCATGTAGTGGGATAAAGGCTTGTTATTATTATTATTGTTTTGTCATAGAGAAGTATGCTCATGTGGACAAGTGGATTTACACTTAGAAATAAAATGTAAAACAAATATATCGCCTAAAAGGTTGGAGTAGCTCAGTGGCGATAAGATTAGAGAAGCTTAGATGATTTGGTCACATAAAACGTCGACGATCCGATGACCCAATTAGGAGAGTTGATGTATTAGATTTAGCCTATGTTAAGAAAGCTAGAGGTAAATCTAAAAAAAATTGGCTAGGAGTTATAAAAATTAACCTTAATTTATTAGAATTAAATAAAAATATGACACTTAATAGGACATAATGGAGAAAAAAAATTTATGTCGCCAACCCCACGTAGTGAGATAAATGCTTCTTATTGTTGTTGTGTAAAAGCATACTTATGAATATAAGCTATGCAATGTAGAGATGACTTCCAAATTAAGTCTTCTAAGATAGTAAACAAATAATATGTCCCGAACAAACTTGATTATGATTTTAATATAAATTATAATCACAAACTATTAGAGAGATCTCATGGGATCAAACTAAGTATAGAAGGTTGATTATATTTGTTATAAAATAGTTGGTATGAATACTTTAAGAATTAATGTTATTTGTGATTAGTAGATATGCACATGTTGTGCTTTTTTATTTTAAATTAAATATATTTATTAAAAATTCCAATAAATTTATAATTTAATTCTAAATCATGTTAAAATAAGAATATGATTTTTCTTTAACATGGAAATATCTATGATGTTCATACTATAAAATTCGAATATCTAAACTAAGAATTTTTCAAGTTTATTTTAAGCAAATTCTTCAAGCATAAGCTAGAACAAGTTAAAGGACTAAAAACATGTCAAGAAAAGGTTAAATCAAAATACTAAACTTCTTATCTCATATTATTCCTTCTGATTATTGATTTAAATGTATAACGTTAAGTAATCCAATGTAATTTATGTATACATTAAATTATGATCGACTAATCTCCACCAATCTCCAATAAAGATAATTCATAATAAAAAATTCATTTCTTAGATTTTGGTATCAAAATAAGTTTGGATCAACTAATATAATACTATTAGAATCTTATCACATGTAAATGATGAACAATGCAAGCTAGCACCTATAGCAATCCAAAGATGTGAAGTTAAAACATTGCACTCCATAAATCTCTTAGGAAAGCAAATATAAGTAGCATGGTCATTCTTACAATAATAATTAACATTGAGCAAAGAATGCATATATGAGTTTATAAGTTTATTTCTACATTTTGAAAAGAATTTACATATTACAATATTTATAATAAGTATATAAAATAATTATACATGTAATCAAACAAAATGAATGTAAAGCATGCGAACAACAACTAGTGCTAATGGAAGTTCAAGGTATAGCACTTATTCTACTTCTTAAGCTAGCATTAGCACTTTAAAAACTTTTAATCATTAAATGTAAATAATTAATGGTTTGCTCACTAGTTAGTAAGTCATTTTGTAAATGTCATATCTGTTTCCTAGGTATATAATTCTAAACACAACACTATCATGAATGTAAGATGTATATGCATTATATAATGTAACAAGTAAATCATATATTTCATGTTTCAAAGTAGCTATATCATTTTCAAAAGATAAGATTTTATGATAACAAATTTGAATATCATTTAAAAAATTACTATAATTTTACAAATATTTTATCAAGTTTTTAAAACTTTTTTAATCTAGAGTAGAAAAATATTTTCTCGTAATTTCATAAACTCCAAAAAGAACTCATCAAATTCATTTAGCTATCTTTTAAATTTTATTCCATTATTTATCTCATTATCTTAGGAGTCCAACTATTTTTGGATGCTTTGAATTGATAATATAAGGAATAAATTAGTGCTCTCCTTTCATCAGCGTTAGTGAATGTAACAATTTTTGTTAGATTCTTTTTTTTTTAACACGTGCAATAATCCTCTTGTACTTGTTCCTCCTCTTTTTTCTCATCATAAGAAAAGGCTGAGTTTCTTCATTTTGCCTTGAACATTCTCCAACAACAACAACAACAACAAGCCTTTATCCCACTAAGTGGGGTCGGCTATATGAATCCTTCATCTCCATTGTGTCCTATTATGTGTCAAATTCTCATTTAATTCAAGTATATTAAGGTCAATTTTTATACATCTTAACCAAGACTTTTTAGGTCTACCTCTACCTTTCTTAACATAAGGAAAATCTAATGCATCTACTCTCCTAAGTCATGGACGACGCTTTATGTGGCCAAACCATCTAAGGCGACTCTCTCTAATCTTATCTCGACCATCTTACTCCAACTTTTTCCCGAACATACTCATTTCAGCATTTTATCTCTAAGAGAGTAAAGCCACTCATCCACCGAGCTTCATCTCGTAAATTCTACATCATAAGTCATCAGGTCTTACCACCATCTTATAAAATTTTCCTTAAGTTTAAAACTTTTCTATCACACAACAAGTCAGATGCATTCCTCCACTTCAACCATCCAACTTGAATTCTACTAATAACATTTCCATCTATTTCACCATCATTTTGAACAATAGAGCCTAAATATCTGAATCGCTCACTCTTATTAATGACTTGTTCACTGTCACAACACTACCACTAACTTCTACAACTAAAATTACACTCCATATATTCGGTTTTAGATCTACTTAAACGAAAACCTTAGACTCTAATGTTGACCTCCATAATTCAAGTTTCTCTTGGACTCCCTCTAGTCTTATCAACAAGAAGAATGTCATCGAAAAAAGCATACACCAAGGTACATCTTCATAAATGCCTAAGTAAGAACATCCATAACTAAAGCAAAAAAGATAAGGGCTTAAAGATGATCTTTGATGTAATCCAATTGAAATGGGAAAATATTTTGTCATTCCTCCTTGTGTTTGGACACAAAGTAATGCCTAGTATATATATCCTTAATGACTTGAATATAACCAATATTAACTTCTTCGTTTCTACAACTCTCCAAAGAACATCTCTTGAAACTTTATCATAAGCTTTCTTAAATCAATAAATATCATATGTAAATCCTCCTTACTTTCTCTATCCATCAAACCTCTTAACAAATGTATAGCATCCATAGTAGATCTACGGCATGAAACCAAATTGATTGAGAAACTTTTGTATCACATTGTAACCTATGCTCAATTACTCTCTCCATAATTTTAATGAATGACACATTAACTTAATTCTATAATTTGCACACTCTTGTGCATCACCTTTATTCTTAAATATGGAACCAACAAACTCTTTCTCTCCACTCATCTGATCTTTTAGTCTTTAAAATAACATTAAAAGATTTGTAAGAAATTCTTGATCTCCTAAACATTTCCACACTTCATTGGAATATCATCGTCTACTTTTTTCACATTTCTTTTCTTTAAAACTTCTCTAACTTCGATTATTAATACGATGATAAAATAAAATTCTATTTTTGTTTAGTATTAAGGTTGCTAAAATCAATCATATCTGATCTTCATTGAAAAGTTTATCAAAATATCTCATCCACCTATTTTCAATATCCTTTTCTAAGAAAAGACTTTATTATCTTCATCCTTAATACACCTCACTCAACTACTTTACTTCTCTGTCTCTTTGGTTGGCTAACTTATACATACATCTTTCACCTTCTTTGATCTAATCTATTGTATAAATCACTAAAAGCTAAATCATATTGTTTTCTTAGAATCTCTATGCCACTTTATATCTTTCCCAATTCCAAGTTTTACATCTAAATCAAATTTTATAACAATGATTCTTATTTATTATCTTTTAGTGCACACTCTGACTCCACCACCAACTATTTTTATTAAAAGAAGTTTTTCCTTTTGATTCTCCTTGAACATTCTCCACAAGTTCTTTATTTTCGACATTTTCCTATTTTTATAACCTCTCACCTAGCATATGCTCAATTTCTCTACACTAATAAGTTAGGGTAAGAAATATTTCTTTTCCAAATTTAAAGATTAATTCTTACAAAAGCTCATTATGAAGAAGAATAATGATGAAAATAAAAAAATGTTTCTATCATTTAAAGTTTTCAATTCATTTTGATTAACACAACATAGATTATAATTCAAGCATGTAAACCATAATCTAGAATCAATACTTCAAAAGATTAATAAAATCTAGTTTTCATGTTTCAAAATTATTTTTCAGAAATTATATGTAACTGATGTTATAAAAAAAAGATAAAATAGATGATAAATATGTCACAATTCCACTCAAGGATTTTAAGCCTTATACATGTGAGCAATCTTATACCAAATGTTAGTTGAGCACACCAAAGAGAGTAAATTTGATGCGCAATATGTGCTTCTAGCTTTTAAATTTCTTTTAGCTACTTTTAAAAATCCCATATTATCTATACAAATTAAAACTATGTGAATTTAATAGCTAAAACAAAGTATGTTAGAGTTACTTATGTATGATGAAAGAAATAATATTATAAGGCTACTTTGGTGCAAGACTACATAATCAAACTACGTACATATATGTGATATAACTTCAAATCTCAATCTAGATAGATTTTGACACAACGCACAAGAAAAATTATTTAAGTTACTTTACACCAAAACTAAACTCAAACATATATATATAGTGTTGAATTCAAATCTGTCCCTTCTAAGATACATGGGAAACAAAGTTAGGAGGAAAGATTGCTCACAGGAAGATAGGAAAGTGATAAAAGTACAAGAAAAATAATAATCTATATTGCTCATAATACAAGTACAACATATATGGGTCTGGATTAAGTGCTAAAAGGTCTCCCGCAAAAAAGAAGTCCCCCTTTTATAATAACAAGGGGTGACCATACATAGAAAGATCATATGAGATAAATTTAATACAAGCAAATTCCCGTCTAAGCTAATGGTAGTGAGCGAGTATAGGTCCATTGACTGATGGTGGTGAGTTACCCATTATCTAGCAAGTGTGCGACTGAGGTTGGGTTAGAGAGGAGCAATTGCATTGCTCCACCGCATAGTCGCCAGATTCTAGTTGGATTATGCTTTGCCATTGGGTCAGTATTCTTTAAGTCCTTTGGCTCACTGGATCAGATCTATCTTCTTTTATCAATCACTCCTTCTGACGAGTATATTTATTTTAGGTCATCGAGTGCCCTTTATGCAAGTACACTTGTCATGACATATAGTCTTGCTTGGGCCTACCCACTGCATTGAGTATACATTTAGCTCTCTAATTTTTCTACTTCATGTAGAGGTACTTCACAAAAAGGATAGATGAATAATTAGTTATAAACATTTAATGATCTGAGAAAATTCATGCAATTATTGAGAGGTCACACCACCTTTGGACTGATCCAATTTTTCAACGCTCCAAAAACTATAAATAAATCTTTTATTTCTTCTTTTATGCGCTCAGTATTCTTTCAACTACTTGTTTGGATAAATCTTTTGCCTCCTAAGAGTCAACTCAATAAAACATATTAAAACATGATCGCCATGAACGCAAAGTAACCTTGCAATGACATTTATCCTGCAATTTTATGAGCAGGCCTTTGCAAAAAAGCTAAGAAAGTGAATAAGTCGAAAGAGGTTGCTACCACTCCTGTAGCTGCAGCGAGCATTTCAGCTACTCCAACTGCAGTCACCCCGACTACCCTCTGACCCGCGAGGAGAATCAAGCACCCGCCTATCTAAGGAGCAGGTTGTTATGATGAGTTTGCGACCTGCAACGATCCCTGAAGAAGGAGGGGGATGCACCTTTTATTCGGCATAAAAAGGTGATGGTGAGCTGAATGGTTGGGTTGGCCACCGCAAGAACTACCATAGATTTATGCCTAGCTGACGTGAGAGTAATTTTTGTTGTGATTACAAGTCTTCTTTATCTGAACTTCTCCCTTTCTTCTTTGCCTACAGCTTAGTGTATCCATCATAGCTTCAACAAAGGATGGTGAGGGGCACTTGTCGGCCTCCAAGTCATTCCCTCCGACAATCCAAGTAACTTCATAGAGTTGCTTCATCTTTCCATGAGCGATTTGTTAGATCATTTCTCAAGTAGAAAGGAATTCCACTTACTCGATAGGTGGCTTCTCCTCTCAAGGGTCAAACATATAGCAAATCCTTTTATTGAATTTCCTCTCCTAGTTCTTAACAAATTTCTCTCAACCAACGGACTTCAACTTTGCCGACTTTATCAACACCGCGGGTGGATTTGGCGGAGATTTATCCTCTGCTCGAGGCGACTATCCATGTTCCTATCGCCATAACCAACTTCACTTCCACCGATATCATGGAAATGATGGTCGATTTTCCCTTTACTACTCATAGAGATAATGGCGAGTCTATGAAGGGCGAGTCTACCAATCGACCATGGAATGATGCAGAGGAAGAACAAGTATTCATAAACTCCTTTGAGATCAAAACTCTACAATGGGAGGTCTCCCTCTTGAGGGAGGCCTTAGACTCCTCCCAATGAGACATGGGCAGCGAGCATAATTGAGCTAGCTAGTAATGATGGTCCTTGGAGGCAGTACCAAGATAACTGCTAACATGAGAGTTAAGATAGCATTACTGAACTCAAGTGGTGAAGTACTTCTCTTCTCCTTTCTTGTGCGAATTTCCTGTTTGATTACATATACGAGAAAGGAGGATTAGTTGTGGACTGACACTCGGACACTATAATAGAATTATGGAAAAGATAATGCATTTAGGTAATATAGTGTCTTATACTTTTATTCGTAAATAAAAACAAATATTTGTCTATTTCTCTACTTCCAAGTATTGTTTGAGTTTTTATTGTTGCACATTATTTGTTTCCTGCAGCTCCTGTTGCTAGAGATATCCATGAGATTTAGGTAATTATTTCCTCACTTAGTACTTGATTTGGCGTCCATGTTTCCAATGCCTTTCTTATCGCTTTATAAATTCTCTCTGGTAGTTGGGACTTTATTGCTTTGAGTGCAAGTAGAACTTCCTTGCGAGTAGATCTCAACCGCCTTTTCACCATAAGCGGGTATGGCTCTGCTTAAGAAGGTTGCTTCATCTTTCCACCAGGCCTAGATCAAGGAAGTCCCCAAACTGGATTTTTTCCATCATGACCTCCATATTTAACAGATGTTGTGGTGCTAATCTAAATGTCACCATACGGGTAGCCGAGAGGATCGAGCATCTCAACTCGATGAGGATACACGAGTTGTGCATTCCACTAGCCCATTTAAAGAATGAGTTTCAACTTCCCTTCGAGTGGATAGACATCATTGACTTCTTGAGTGGTGCCCACCCAAGTCCTTCCCAACTCCTTGAGCATTACGCTTTCATCTTGTGCCTACAAAGAAAGAATCCCATGAAGCCTAGATCTTTTCACACTGTTTATGATGAGCCAAAGGGCATGATCATGCAATTTTAGTAACTAAAAAATTCACAATCTCTAGAATAAGGTGCAAAGTGGCTGTAGCTTTTGTTAATGAAGAGCACATCGTGCATTGGCTGTCGATCATCCCTCTTCCTTACCGGTAAAAGGCCACCAAGCTCGGTAAGCCATATAGAGGGAGGAGGCAATGGAGAAGCTACACGGTCGCAGCCTAAATGTCTCTCTTTATCTTCACTTAAGTAAGGTTTCCCCTCGATAAATTCATTTTTCTTTCTACTCGCTAGTCCTTTTATTCTTTTGGCAACTCGTTCTTCTAATTTTTTTTCCACTCGTAGGAGAGGCGACTCCCGCTATAAAGTGCACCAATTCCTTGAGGAAGGCGAGCACGAGATCAACAAGCGAGTGACTGGTGATGAGGGATTGACCTTGGTCAAGGTCGGTGAGGAGGAAAAGAAGGGGGAGCTAAGTGTGTCTCTCATTGAGGCCACTGATTAGGTTGGGCCGAGTACATCTCCCAAGAAGTCCAAAAAGCGAGCAATGAGCTCAACTCCACACAGTCATCAGCAGAACAGTGAGTATGCAGAACAGGAAGAGGAGGAAGGCTTGGAGGATAACTTCACTCCAAACTTACGCGAGCCCACCCATGAAGCCTATGAGTTAAGCACCTCCATCTTCTCGCGAGATTTTGACAAACTTTTGTCCACCCCTGAATGCTGCCTATCATGATCAATAGATAGTGTGGCAATCAACTTGGGAGGTATACCACAAATTTCTTGGGAATAAGAAGAAGGCTTTTGTCAGTAGGTCACAGCTAATGAGAACAAAGAAGAAACTGACAACTCTCGAAGTCAAGCATGGGAACCTTCAGGCTAAGGCTGTTCACCAAGAGGAGGACAAATAGAAGGCGAGCTTACTCACCTCGTAGAGGCAAGCAGGAAATTGGAGGAACTCTCCCATCAGATTAAAGAGTTTCAGGAGAGAAGCCAAGTCCATCGGGTTTTTGGATTTTGACGAGTACCGAAGGATCTTGCAACAGAAGTTCAAGGATGATGTCGACTTTGTTATCACCAAGTTGGTAAGACATGATCATCTTGACACTATTGGATTTCTCAAATGTACTCGTACTCTCGGACTTGAATGACAATGATGAGATTAGTTCAAGCTAACACATCCTTTCCTCCTTTATTTTCATGTAATAATTTTTTTTTTCTAAGTAAGATGTCTGTATCATACACATTTAACTATAAAAATATGTTATATAAAATGAAAATCACAAGTACATTTTTAATCGAGTATACTTATCTCGATTATATTTCTAATCGAGTATACTTATAACTATTGAATTTATTTCTTTGATGAGCATTTCTGAATGAATGTTTTATTATTGAGCTAATACTCACTGGTTGATGTGCGAATGGATTTATTTATAACTTTGAATATCTAGATTATTGATAAATAGAAACTTCTCTGGGTAGTCGTTTTAGCATAGTGAGTTCTTGTATACTCGGTAGATTGATACTCATTCATTGATATGCGAGCAACTCTAATTATGATGCCGATCAAGAGAATCATAAATAATCTATGTATACTCGCTAGGATGATGCTCACTTTTTTGAATAAATCAGCTCATGAATTAAAATATTTTGAGATATTAACCAATCGAATAGTATCGTGAGTTTAGCACTCATCGATCAATACTCTTTATTGATGCACAAATAACTCACCGACTTAGGATGCTTTATGTAATCACATTCTCTGTTAGTCTCCTTTTAAGGGTTAGCCTTGACTTACCAATTAGAAGAATTGATCTTTTCTAAGTGACCTCACGTTGTCGATCTTACATAATAGTTTCCAATCACGAGTGTTGGTCTTTTAGTTTAACTGCTACTCACAAGTTGTTAGTCTTACTTATAGTCATTGCACAAAGTATTAGTCTTTTAATTGCCAACTAGTAGAGTTAGTCTTTTGAGTTTAGTTACCCGACTAACGGTATCGGTCTTACACTATAGTCACCAACCACATAGAGTGTTGGCCTTTTTTAATTGCCAACTAAGAGAGTTAGTCTTTTGAGTTTAGTTGTCGACCTCATAGGGTGTAATTCTTACACTATAGTCGTTAATCGCACGGAGTTTTGGCCATTATTAGTTTAGTTCACCTGAGGTGTCGATCTTACATTGGGTGCGTTTGGGACGCCTTTATCGCTTTTTTTTCAAAAGAATCAAAAGCAAAACATCTTCGTACCAACTTTTGGCTACTTTTTAAAATTTTGTGGTGAAAAGTCATTTGAGAACCATAGTAAATGTCGAGTTTTTTTGAATTTTTCAAAAAAAATGTTAGAATACGAGCTTTTTCAAAAGCTTTTTCTCCACGACAACTTTACAATTATCTTTTCAAAAGTTTACCCCAAACAAACCTAAGTGATGATTATTAGACTAGTCTTCTCGAGCCAAGAATGGCATGACAAGTATTTGGGTCTCCTACTGCTCGTCGCTAATTTTTTCTGCTAAAAAAAGTACACCAAATATCCTGAGTCATCACATAGCTCCTTGAGTATTCAGGGTTTAATTTGCTTGACATCAGCTTTTCGAGGGCCAATAGTGGCGCATCAAGTACCCAGATCTCCTACTTGGGCTTTCGCCGCTCACCGATTGGGACCTTTCTTCAAGCCAAAAATGGCGCACTGAGTATCTTGAGTCATCATGTAGCTCCCCGAGTATAAGTCTCACTTTTTAGTGTTCGACTAGACTCCTTTAGAAACTATCATTATCCTACCAGTTAACTCGTTTAAGGAGCAAAATATGTAAAACTTCATTATTGAAAATAGGAAGATACATGACACTTGAGATTAATAAAATAAGTACAAATGATAAGAACTTTCCCTTAAGGATAAAACGTCTTCAGATCTTTGGTGTTCCATGTCCTCAGTATGACTTCACTAAAAAGGAATTGTAGTTGGTGCACATCGGGATCTATTTGCTCTTTGATTATGAAAAGTCCATCCCAATTGTGGGCGAGTTTTTCTAAAATATTTTGTCGAGCAGCAGCATCAACTTTCCTCAGCATGCGATTACCACTTTTGAAATGCTTCTATTTCACACAGTAGTTGCAATACTTGGCCATATACCTTTTGGTTTCTTTTTGCCTTAATGATACCTTGACTCTGAGTTCTTCAAGCATATCGAGAGGGTCTCCTATAGCCTTCGAGTTTGCTTGAATCCACTCACTATCTCCATCTCTCATTCTTTCCATTCTTATGACTCTTTGACTTTGAACTTCATACACAACTGGTAGGATGACTTCTATGCCATACAATAATATAAAAGGCGAGTGTCTGGTGGCATTAGTGAGGGTTGTCCTGAGCACCCAGAGTACTGCGGGTAGCATGTCTACCCACTTAGTCTTTACGCCTTCAATCTTTTTCATGAGCAAGCTGACTTGTTAGTGGCTTTCACTTGTTTGTTTCTCTACAGGTGATACACTGATGTGAATTTTAGATTGATTCCTTGAGATTCACATAATTCCTTTAAGCCTCTCCTGACGAATTGAGGCTCATTATCAATGATGATTGCTAGTGGCAACACATACCTGCAAATAATGTCAGTCCAAATAAAATTTTTTATTACCTAAGAAGTAATTTTAGCGAGTGTCTTAACTTCGATCTACTTACTAAAATAATCGATCTTGACTAAGATAAACTTCTTTTGTCCGGCCATGTGGAGCTATCAGATCTATTCACCATAGCGAATGGCTAAAGACTAATGATAAGTTACAACGATTGTGATGGCTGTTGTTGGAGTGCTACAAATTTCTTACATTATATACATTTTCTCATAAACTCTTGATCCTTTCTTAGTGTGGGCTAAAAGTACCATTGTCTCAAAATCCCGGTAAGTGTCCTTCCTCTTGAGTGGCTACCACACTCACTAGAATAGATTTCCTCCAAAACTTTCTTTTTTTTTATTCTTTCACACATTTAAGGTTGAGCGAAGTCGTCGACCTTCGGAATAACTCACCTCTTGATAATAGATATTGGGTTGCTCTAATTTTGAACCTCCACAAATCCTTAGTTGTTTCTCCAATTTCACCGATTTGTACGAAGGTTTTGCTGAAGTCAACCCAACTTGGTGAGTATTCATGATATATCCATATTAGTTTTTCTTCGGAACTCGATTGGATGAGTTGGATAACTATGTTCAAGTCCTCGATAATAGTTACGAGTTGATTCTCTTCTCTAAATTTACTCAATCTTGAAGTATTCTAGCCCAATATCGCCTTCTACTTTAAGCAAATATTTCAGAGACTCGTCTCAAACTTCATATTCTCTATTTACTTATCTTACCACGAAGCTACAGTCTAAGTAGTTACCACATGTAACTCCAAGTCTAATAGAAAATCTCAACTCGACGAGTAAAGCTTCATATTCAGCTTGATTGTTTGTCACATTAAATCCAAATTTAACTAATTGTGTGATGGTGATCTATGTTGGACTCTTCAATACAATACCTCATACACGGAAGAGCCATTAACGTATAGTCGCCACAAGGGATCCGAGTTGACGAGAATATTCTACTACCTGCTTAAATCAATAAAAAATCCACGATTGCTTGAGCATTGATTGCAGTTCAAGATAAGTACAATATGTCAAACTTGCTCAGTTCTACGAACCACTTGAGCAATCTTACTGAACGATTGAGCTTTGCAAGCACAGAGTTAAGCGGATTATCAGTGAGGACTTATATGGAATGTGCCTGGAAATAAGGTCACTGTTTCTTGGCTAAAGTAATTAATGTGAGTGTGAGTTTTCTCATGAGTGGGTAGTTCAACTCGATACCTCACGGAGATTTATTGATATAGAAGATGGGCCATTATTTCATACCTTTTTCTTTGATTAGGACTGAGTTGATCAAATCTTCTATCACTGCTAAGTACAGTAATAGGACTTCTCTTTCCTTTGGGCTCTGCAAAAAAAGGGAGATGCGAGTAGAGCCTTCAAATCATTAAAGATTTTTTCATATTTTGCCATCCACTCGAACTTCTTCGCTCCCATGAGAACTTTGAAAAATGGCAAGTAGCATTCTCCAGCTTTCAAAATAAACTTTTTCAGTCTTGTTACTCACCCAGTGAGTCACTATACGTCTTTCATGTTCCTAAAAGAGGGCATGCCGAGAATCGCCTTCACCTTATCTAAGTTTGCCTTTACTCCTTCAAGAGTAATGAGAAACCTCAAAAATTTCCTGCACCTATCAAAGACACATTTCAGAGGCGTAAGGCGCATATTGTACCTTTTAAGTGTGACAAATATCTTTTCGAGGTCTTAAATATGTTGCATCGGCAACTTAATTCTGATGAGCAGGTCATCAACTTAGACTTCCATATTTCTCCCCTTTTTTTCTTTGAACCCTCGGTCCACAAGTCTTTGGTAGCCCCACGTTCTTGAGCGAAGGGCATGACTGCACAAATAGTCCTTGAATAATGAAAGCCCTTTTCTCGAGTTTGTAGGGTGCATATGAATTTGATGATATCCTAAAAATGCATTTAGAAAACTCATCACCAAGAATTTGAGGACCAAGTCCAAAAGCTCATTTATTTGCTAGATAAGATACCTATCTTGCAAACATGTCAAATTTAGGTTGATAAAATCAACACACATCCTCCATTTGCCACTTGACTATTGCACCATCAATAAGTTAGACACCCATTCAAAGTATTAAAATTCTCTAATAAAATTAGCTTCACCGCTGACCTCCTCCTTGATAGATTCGAGTATAACCATTGTTTTCCTCATTTCTTACTTGACGTGCCGGCATGAACATTCAAGCAATGACAAGTCATGTTGATATCAATGCCTGACATAGTGACCTTCTCCTTGATAGGCTCTGAAATAGTTTTTAAAGATTAATAAAATTAAGTTTGAGATATTCATTGCTTATGACTTATTGAGCCAATTTAAAATTTGTGTTCATTTTTTTAAAGGCTTTGGCATTCATCAAAATAAAATCGTATACATGGAGAAATTAAAAACAACTTAAATATGTACTTGGACCTATAATCTTAGATTTATTGATTTTGAAGATAAATACACTTGAATTCTGTTGACCCTCGGATCATCTCCAAAAGTAAATCGCTCCCACCTCCTCTGCCAGACGAGAGGGAATACGGCAAATTTATACGGCTAAAAAAAAACATTACCTAACATTTCCAATCTTAAACAAAATCTTCAATCATATAGTCATTCTGATTCACAAATTATTTAACAATTTCACACATATATATATAACAAAAAATTCATATGAAATATAATTTAAACATAAATCAACACAACTAATTACCTATCTCCTCAAGTCTACGGAAACATAACCCTCCCTTCATTATCCATCTTTAGGATGATTACCTAAAATAAATAAATAACTAACAACAACAACAACAACAACAAGCCTTAATCCCACTAGTGGAGAACATGAATCCTTCATCTCCATTGTCCTATTATGTGTCAAATTCTCATTTAATTCAAGATACTAAGATCATTTTTTTATACATCTTAACCAAGTCTTTTAGTCTACCTCACCTTTCTTAACATAAAGAAATCTAATGCAACAATTGAATAAAATTAATAATTGTTCGTTACACTATAAGAAACAGAGAAGAGTACTATGACGCTTTATTATAACACGTAAAAAAGAAATTACTCAAACAATCAAACATATAGGAGGTATGCAAAATGAACATTTCATGTAACTTTACTTTACATTTATCATCCATTTTGAGTCACTTTAAAACCTTTACCAAAAGAAAATCTTTACCAAAAAAATATTTACCAAGCATCTATCCAAAAGGACAAGATATTACCATTTCTAATATCATTACTTTTTTCATACAGCGCATATCAAGGCCCCCGTGACAAGAATTACAACTCCACTTTCAACATACACATTAAAGATATAATTATACATCTATGTATTAATTCATAACTAACAAGAAATCGCTTAACTTTATAAACGCCAAAACACAATACGATCTAGATTCGGTTATTATCCAACACGAAAAGCGAAACTACATCACAATTTATGAAGAAACAATAAAATAAATCACAACTCATAAAGAAAGTCATAATCATAAAAAAATGTATTTCATCAATGAGAAATTACATTTCTATCATAAATGTAAGATAATTACTTACTTTAATTTGCAGTTTCCTCTTGAATCTCTTTTCTTTTAATGCTTCTTTCCTTAATTGAAATCCTTTTATAATAAAATATTGATTGAATCAATATTAAAAGAATTTATTTTATTTTATTCATTTCTGATACTTACATATAATTTTTTATTATTCGACGCACATTCATCAATATTCATCGTTTCATTTTCAAATCAAGTTAAATTAAACTTTAATTTATTTAATATAACGATATTTATACACATCTAATTTGTCATATATTACTTATAAATCCTATTATTTTCTTAATATAAACATGCCTAATTCCGATAATACTTCTAAATCCTATTATTTTTCTTAATATAAAATATTAAGCAAGTTAATTTAATATAGATAAATTTTATTTTCATTTAATGTTTATCATTTCTTAAAATGATTCTTAATTAATTATATAACTTAGCTTAGTTTAAGTTTTATCATCGAATTATATTTCATATGTAAGGGTTTAATACTTAATAACTTGACTTTGATTCATCCTACACATTCCCGAATTAAATTTCTTGTTGAAATCTATAAATCCTAAATTAAACTTGAAATAATACTGTTGAAAACCGATAGAGTGAAAGTTTATGCCTTAACTCATTGTAAATCCAAAGACTAATGTGATATTTAAAGAAATAACAAAACTAATTTTTACGTGGAAAATCTGAAAAGAGAAAAAAAACCACGGCTGAAAAAAGCTTCCACTATATATTTGTTTTAGAGTACAAATTTTCCGATAACGATTACATAATCAGATAAGTGAAGCGAAATGTGAATCCCAAAATCGACAACAAAATATACGTTTCGTCAGAATAGCTTGAAGTGGTAGCAGAGGATACAACAACGGACGCACGATGATGAAGGTCGTCATGATGGAGACCGATGAGATTGACGACGACGAGATCACGGTTGGCCGACAATACGGCCGGCATGGTGGTAACAACGTCGGTGGTCGCCGATGCATTGCGATTATGGAGGATTTTCGCTTTGAGCTCTCTCTCTCTCTTTTGGCCTCCTCATATGAGGAAGGTGACTATTTATAGTGGAGAGTGGCCTCAGAATACATGCAAAATCCAACCACCTCTCCATCTGACGGCCATGATGATTCCCTTGATCATATGTATTTTTGTATTTGAATGCCCAAATGAAGTCGAATTATGAGATCTTGCTCGTTAGATCTTGGCCGTGACGCTCGATTTAACTATAAACAGCTTCAGAGTATTTGAGATTTAATTGACATCCCGAGTTTCAAGGATATTTTAAGTGCCGATCTCACCGCCAACTTGGACGTTTGCTTTTAAGATCAAGATTCGCTTTCACTAGTAAGTCATATCGTTGTCTCTATTTTGGATGATATTATCTCAATCATCTAAAAAATATATGTCAAACACTCAAAATAGCAAATTCTTCAACGAAATTGGGTCCATTAACCACATTTTGAGAATGATCTTCATGAGATTACGACCACGGCGATGGACGGATGTAGATCGCCGCGAGATTTGAATTCTACGAACGGCGGCCAGCGGGCGAGGGCGCCAAGACGCCGAGATAGGGGTTGGCCGGGGAGCGGCCATAGGGCGAAGCGGGCGCAGCGCGTCGGCCGCAGTCGCAGAACGGATGCATTCGGATGGAACGCTGAGCCGAGAGGGATGGCAGCCACGCCACAAGATTTCCTGCTTCATCCATGAAGCTAAAACATCCGCTGCCTGCTTTGGCCCATTTTCACCCATTTGAGTTTGGCGATTTTGGGTGATTTGCATTTTGACATTTCATACAGTCTATAAAACCTCATTAGGTCGAGAGAACATTCTCTTCTTCTTGAGAGAAGGTAAGATCAAGACCCGTAGCTCATACGAATGCCCGCTTTTCCTCGAAAGAGCGCGAAGACTCGTGGACCGACCGTTCGGAGGCATCAAGACCGTAGTTCATACGCAGTGCTTCCTCGAAAGAGGTGTCAACCGACTCGGCCGGACCGACCGTTCGGAGGTGATGATCGCGACGATAACCGGCGACGGATGACGGGCGATGGCAGGCGTCGTCTGGATGACCAAGACGATGGTGATGAGAGACGGTCAAATGGTCACGAGATGGCACGGCGATGGTGGATCTGAGATGCCGAATGATATTCCTGAGACGGCGATAGTGGTTGGCCGACTGGTCTACAGAATAACTCAACTTATCGACGATGGCACTAACGCGATAATCGGAGATGACCAGATGATTTACTAAGAAGATATCGATGAATCCGCGAATGACATGAAATACGCAGACCAAATGGCACCTAATGGGTGATCGGTGACTGCATTACAGACGGGTGGTCTCAGCAGAATGGCGACCAGAATCGATCGGCCCAGAATGGTAGCAGCGAATGTGACCAGCGGAGATGAGATGGTCGCCGGCAGACCCATGATCGGTGGTCAGCCGATGGGGTGGCTACAATGCGAATCAGGTTTGTGACGGCAGCGCAGAATTTGGCGAGACGACCGGGCGACGATGGTGCGGCGACGGCAAAATGCCGGCGACGGTGGCTGATGATCCAGACGGTAATCGGCGACCTGGTAACTCACGTTATCCATGACAAGTCTACGGTGATCGGCGACGCATTTGCCAGACGGGCGACGAATCACGGCAGACCGGCGACGGTGGCTACCGACGGGCGTGGTGAAGAATCAGATGACGCTGGCGATAACCAGCAATGGCGATGACCGTCGATATCGACGGCTGGCGATCGCTGATGGTCTGCAGCGACCCATGATGGCAAGCAATGGACCGGCTTACTGCTGGCACGACGGGAGGGCAAGAATGGGCGACGGCGAATGATAAGCACGGCAGTCGGCGAGAACACGACGGTGGTGGTCGGCGAAAATTGCATGGCTCGACGGCATACCTGAGGTGACCGGTGAAGATGGCTACCGACAGGGGTTTTATCTGGTTGTTTATGGAGTGTGACTCGATGCTAAGTATGGAAGAGGTTAATTAATGAGATTTTGACCCATCCGAGTTGTTTATCGAGCGTTACCCGCTGATTAAAAGTAAGAGTTGAATCAATCCGAAGATTTTGACTCATCCGGTTGTTTCGAGTGACCCGAATTAACCGCGAAAGAGTGGAAGTCCACCGCGACCTGACTTATCCTGTTTGCGAGTCTTTGCTCACGACGCAACTTATGTAAGAGGTTGAATTAATCCGGCGATTTTGACCTATCCGAGGTTGTTTGTCGGATGTGCACCATGACGCTAACATGTACGGACGATCGAATCAACTGCTGGATTTTGACCTATCCGGGGTTTGTCGAGTGTTACCCAATGACGTTAACCGTATGGAAGAGGTCGAATTGAATCCGCAACATTTTAACCTATCCAGATTGTCATTATAAGTGTTACCCACGACGCATCATTAAGAGAATTAATTAAACCGCGATTTTGACCTATCCGAGATTGTTTATCAAAGCATAATGGACGTTAACCTCGTAAAGAACCGAAGTCCACCGCGACCTTTTGACCTATTCTGATTGTTTGTCGTCTTGCCACGACGCTAACCTACGTAGAAAGGTTGAATTGAATCAATTAATTTTTGACATCCGAGTTGTTTGTCGAGTCTTGCTCACGACGCAACCTGTGAAGAGATCGAATCAACTTGAGGATTTTGCCTATCCGAGGTTGTCATGGATTATCCAACGACGTTAACGCATATGGAAGAGCAAAATCAACGCCGGAATTTTGACCCATCCGGTTGTTTCATACATGACGCTAACTGTATGGAAGTCGAATCAAAACATCCGTTTGGTTGCAGCCAAAGTTCCTTCTTTTCGGTATTGTTGCTTCTAATTGAAAATCAAGATATCCGAATATTGTTTGGATAATCTTTTGAGATTAAGAGTTGCCCCGCCAAAATCAAGGAATAAGCATCTTTCATTCTTCGCCGCTTCAAAGCTTAAAATGCTCCACCGATGGTGATCTTGTTGGGAAACTTGGTCGCCATACAAGATGAAATAATGGGAATCGCTTTCAGACGGCCAAACCGTCTGCTAAAAAACGCCAGAAAGTGAAAGTTTATGCCTTTAACCTTGTGGAAATCAAGACACACAAAGATTTAAAGAGAACAAGAAAACTTGAATTTTATATTGAAAACCTGGGAAAACTACGGCTTAGCCAAGAAAAAAACTTTACTATATATTTGTTTTGAGTACAAGTTTTCCGATAACGGATTACATAATCATATATGAGAAGCGACAATGAAAATCCCAAAATCGACAACAAACCCATATATACGCTCTTGTAGAGAATGTTAAGAATGATGACGATGAACAACAATGACCATAATGATGAAGGTCGCCATGATGAGACCGACGGAGAATCACGGCTGGCCGATGGCTACGGCTTTGGTAACCAACTGTAACCGTCGAGTATAACGATTATTGGAGGATTTTCTTTTAGATCTCTCCTCTCTCTCCTCCTCTCATACGGTGAATGAGACTATTTATACGGAGTGGCGCCTCAGAATACATGCAACCAATCACTCTCCATCTGACTGATTCCCTTAATCATACGATGTATTTTGTGTATTTGAATGCTCAAAGTCGTAATTATGAGATCTTCGCTCGTTAGATCCCATCGAGACGATCGATTGACTATAAACACTCCAGTGAGTTATTTAGAGATTTAAGATATCCTGTAGCTAGATATTTTCTGATCTTAATAATTTCAACTTCGGATCACTGCTTTTAATATCAAGATTAGCTGTTAGTAATATTTTTAAGTGTCATATCAATACTAAAATCATATTTCAATTTAAATTATATATATATATATATATATATATATATATATATTAAAATGATAACATTTTCAATTAAATTCCTTATTAAACTTTTACATTCTTAAATCATGATTGCAGTAATAATAAAATCAAATTTACACTTTAAATAAATATACATATATATCATTACCTCATTTTCCTTTTTCCTCAATCGGCTTGTCCTAAATATTGCTTTCTCATCACACGTGACTTCTCCCTTCTTCATGAGGCTCCCATTTGCATGCAGCATGCACAAGGACTTTCCTCCTTCCTTCTTCTTCCTCGGTGCAGTGCGGCTTTTAGTCTCTCCTCCTCCTTCCTACTGCGTAGGCTTCGGTTAGCGCATGCAAGATTTTCCCTTCTCTTTCTCCCTCTCCCGTTTCCTCTCTCTCTCATTTGTGTTTCGACAAAATGAAACCGAGCTCTCCTTTCGATTATTCTATTTGAAGCCAATCGTCTCTAGGGTTGGATTTTTATTATTTTTCTTTTTTTTTCTTGATTTCCGTTTATTACATCCTCCCAAACGAGCAACTGTTCCCGCTCAGGTATTTCCGTCCGTCTCCCACTTTAAACCGCAAGACTCTCCTCTCCTCTCTTGTCGCTCTCCTACTTCAAACTGCAAGGAAACCGCAAGCAAAAGGACGACCTCTCGTTCGATCCTTCTCGCTCAACCCATACGCTCCCGATCTCCTCTCCCGGATGCTGACCGGAGGTCGGTGATGGAGATAAGGGAAGCGATTCGGGAGGAGAGGTCAATGTAGATTAGAACTATCAGAAGGATGAGATGTCATACTGGATCCCATTCCAGCTTTGTCCTGTTTCTGGAAGAGACGATGGCGGGCTAGTTCATTTATTTGCTGTACAAGTACCGATTCCTCGGTGGGGATCGAACTACACAGGACAAAGGGGAAGACTACTGTTCGGAGCGTGTAGGAATGAGGTGCGCTCTGATCTAGAGTTCTGTTGTAGTCTTCCTTTCGATTCCTAGGACGATCCGGACAATAGAGGCTTGGAGGGGGAAGAACGGAGAGAAGCAATAGATGATGCTACGGCGATACTATCGAATCTGGCGCAGTATAGTAAGCTCACGGGCAGAGTTGTATGCGGGAAGAGATGTAGTCCCAAGGCTGGCATTGCTCCTTTATGTTCATCCTTGTGTACTTCTCTCGGAAGAATCAAACAGAGCTTTGTTTTAGGCGAACCTAACACAAATGTTGAGGCCCTACAACAGATTAAAGAAAGCATTCTTACAGAAAAAGCATGCACCGTGCGTATTCTAAATTATAGGTGTTGACCCTCTGGATCCGACTCCCCCAACCGCACGGGAACCGCAAAAGGAGACACTCTCATAAGCTACGGTGAAGATATTGTTCCCGCCAGCGGCCTCGGCGTCTTCCAATTCCATCCCTTTTGTTTTTCTTTTACTTTCCTTTGAAGGTTGTTCATTGAAAGAGAAACACGAACAGGAAGAGGTTGAACCTAATCTCTCTTCGAGCATTGTAACAGAAGAGACCGGAAGAAGATAACGTTAACTGTATTCTTTGGAATTTTGACTTTTCTGATAAAGATGACACTTTACATTGCACGAGAGGCTGCAAAGTTATGGAGGAAGATTGCGATGGAGGCGTCGGTTGAATTAAGTTTTTTTTTTTTGGAAAATTGGAAGCTCCTGCTTGCGGGACTCATTCTTCGGAAAGGTCACTGAGTTCACACCCAGGTTGTTTTGAACGGGCTTCTTGATGATTTCTCCTCGGAAGTAGCCCTTTAGGAAATCACATTCATAAGATGATTTGTCTGGTGAGAATGGAGAATGATATCTTTGTGGGAAGTTCTTTGATAAAGATGTATATTGAAAACTGTATAGAAGAAGCGAAAGGTGTTTGAAATACGAAAAAAAATTGTATATTCATATTTGTGCTTTTCTTGACCCATTATCTTCATTATGATAGTGGGTGCGAGAATCTGGATGTAGTGTGTAAAGAGCGCCTTTCCTTCGGACATCGAGTAAATCAAAATCATTAGATGTTTTATGATAATCAAACTTTAGTAAAATTTGGACTTAAAAAAAGGAGAAGAATATTTGTATATATATTTATTTTTATGCAGGTGATGGAAAGTCCTGTTATGCTCATCAGGGCGTAACGAGATTAAAATTCGACCGAGTCTTGAAAATATCAATGCTTATCAGCGCATGGTGATGTCAGATGTAGTCCATCACGGGATGACGAAATCGCAAAATTCTGAAATTTAGACTAAATTTTGAACAAAAAAAGGCTTGAATGTGTATGGAATATTATATTTACTTTTATCTGTAATTAGGCGCCGTTATGATCATCAGGTGTACAGAATTGAAATTTGGTTGATGTCTCACACCATCGCTCATCGGAGGCTGGCAAACATTAGATGTAGTCACATCGGATTCATACTAAGTCTCTAAAATTTATCAAATTTTTTGACTTAACAAAATATGATTTAACATTAAGTTAAATATAAAATATAAAGTCACAAGAAATGAATTGAAATTAAATATAAATAAATAAATGAATTTAATGGACTTGATTAAAAATTATATTTCAAATAAGAAAATATGGATCAAACTCAAATGAAACTATAAAACTTGAAATAAACTTAGACTCCTGTGATATACATAAACTGAATCTCATAATATTTTGCTTAAAATAATCCAAAAGGAAAATCTTAATGAATCATTGAAGATTTATAGTAAGATTAAAACATAACTTATAAGCGTACAAATGTGGTATAATTGAGGCTTGAAGCTAACTCTAAATTCATAAAAGACTTATAATAAATTTGAAGTTTGACTTTTAAATAAACATAAAACTTGATGTCAAATCTAAAATAAAGTCAAATTGAGTTTGATCGCTCTTAAATGAAGAAGTTGAAAAAGTATGAGTTGTGTATTCACCAATGAGTTTGGTTATGCGATCTTTTCAATAAACATTGCGATTGTAGCTTATTTTAAATAAATTAAAAGTGATTTAAATTGAACATCAAAGCTTAGAGAATGAATATGAAGCTTGATAACTCACCTATGAGAAAATGCGGATTTTGATATTTCATTGATTAATATGAACAAGATTTATCACTGATTATTCCAAATATCAAATTCTTGAACAATAATAAGCATTACAAAGCTGTTCGATTAACAAATGAATTATGGTTTAATTTACACTAAGTAAGTTGAGAGGTATCGAAAAGTTTAAGACACAAAGAATTTGATACATAGTCGATAACTATGAATATAGTTCTTACAATGGGTCACTTTAAGTGATCTAAGAGAAAATCTAATTGGATTTATAATCAAAATCACAAGACGTTTACAGTAAACTTGAAAGCTAGCATTCAAATACAAATGCAATTCAAGCATTACTTAAGTAACAAGGTTTATATTTAATAAGCTAAGTTGAAAGAGATATAATAGCTTGTCTATGGGTGAGAATGAAAGTTGAATATGAGGATTAGCTAAGATGTAAAATCTTAGCAATATGCATAAGCTAAATAGTCATTCTGTTTTTGCTATCAAGTTAAGTATAAGCAAAATTTCACTACTTTGAATCGAAGATATAAAGTTGAAACACTGCGTGTCTCTACTCTGCAGATAAAGGCGATATTAAATTAAATGTTATATTAATTATGAAGCTTCTTTCAATCCAAAAATTAAAAAATTTTAGTCTAATTTTGACTTTTAAAAATAAATAATTTCATTAATTAGATAAAATTATTTAAGTTATAAATACATGCATATGCTCAGACATAGAGATTTAAAATTTAAATTTTAATAAAAAAAAGGCTATGTAAAGAAATTAAATGAAAATATAAAATCAATATCACAATTTAAACATAAAATTATCCGAATTATTAAATACCCGCATGAGCCCCGAAGTGCTTCTACCGGCGTTTGACAAGCTACCAAGCTGTCGATAAGAGATCGTTCATGATCGTTTGATTAATTAATCAACAAGCTTTTGTGAATACTCGATTAGTAAATATACACAACTCATAGCGATTTAATTATGTTCGTGAGCGTATCATTTAATGTTCATGAACAAGCTCGTTAAGAAGCTTCGATAAGGCTCGTGACATACTGCGAACAATATATAATGTTTAATGTTGAACATACTCACAATCTCGTTTAATGTTCATGAACATACTTGTGAACAAGCTTCGTTCAAACTTGTTTAGGAAAAATATTTAAGTTTTTAACATTTATAAAAAAATGTAAACATTAATTAAATAAAAATATATGTATATTTATATGAATTTAATTTTAATATTATATAATAAAAGTTTATGAACTTAATATGTAATAAAAATAATTTTAATTTTAATATTACATAATATATATTAATCAAGCATTTTAATCCTTCATCAGGTCGGTTCTTTGGACTCGTCGTTTCGAGCCCACGATGCTCGTCCGTCGTCCGTTTAATGATGGGCCGGTAGATGCGATCACGATATCCCATAACCTAAGTAAGCGACTTAGGCTCTTATTAGTTATCCCTAATTCCCCTTCTCGCCTCATTTCTCTTCCTTTGGTTCTTCCCAAACTCCATGAGCCGCAAAAGAAAACCTAGAGGGCGAGATGGCAGGAACGGAAGAAATATTTTGGATTCTTGATAGAGTTTGATTGTCTTATATTTTGTGGCCAAGGTAAGTGATTTATTAATTTGGTTTAGGTTATGTGAGTTCGGAATGAGAGGAATCATGTTAGTGTCATTTCTTGTCGTGAACTCTAAGTAATGAGAGGAAAATCTTTGTGGAAGTTTGATTGGTTTATTTCCATTATGTCATTGTTTCACGGTTATCGGTTATGCCTAAATAATTTCGATTGTTTTGACAAATCGTGGAGGCTCGGAGGAATTTTTGTTGGAATGTTAAGTTTATGTTTGTTGAGTTTGAGATTTTGGGTTATGCCCTCTTTCAATTTTTCTTACATTTGTTGGCAATCGTTATTTGCTATGTTACATTTATGCTTTATTTTGTTGGTGGTTATTTGGTTATTTAGGTGGTTGTTTATATGACCAATTCTCGACATGGGTATCTTGAGCTTCTTTTGCTATATTATTGCATATTTTTCTTTCCTCTTTCAATTTGTCTTACGGGTGGTTGTTTTAGGTTATCTTTGTTGGTGATTATTTGGTTAGTGGTGTTTTAGGCTCTTACTTGGTTATGATCTACTTGGGGTTGTGGTGTTTTAGGTTGGATTCGATCTTTGGAATGGTTGTTCTTTACCAATTTTAATCAATTTGTACTTATTACCTTGTGATATTGATTCCAATCTTTTTACTGTGTTGGCTTGGTTTTGACTTGGTGTGTGCTATTAGCTCAAACGAACATGTCTTGGCTCGATTGGTTGTTTGCGCCACTTACTTATGAAGATAGGCCTTTATTACAATGGGTGTGATGGGAGACGAATTATATGATCTTTTGATGAGCTAATTAGGTAGGTTTTATCATAACTCTCTCTACTTGTTATTATCTGAGTTATATACTAATTTTTAAACATTTTCAGCTTATATTAACTTATTTTATTCTAATGGCAGAATTTTGTCTTTATTACACTTAGTTTATAATAAGTTATGCTTCCTTTAACCATTGTGATTTGTGTCCCACCAATTCTCTTTTATTAATTATTTTCATTCAAAATCTTTAAAATTTTCATATTAAATGCAATCTTAAAGAGCCAATCATTATTTACTTTTCGTTGCAATCATATTAAGTTTTTTGACTCATCCTAGCTAGCTGTAGGTATTGCCTTTCTATGGTGTCCGAGCTTCTTTTAAATCTCTGTTGTGTGGTGCTTTGTTGATTTTTTTACTTTTTCTTGGCTATTGCCTATTAGGAAGGCTTCCTTTGTTGGGTACTTATGGTGAGCTATTCTCTAGTGGTTGCCTTATGGCTATTTTACTTGGCTAGTTTGGTTGAAGGACTTTTAGTTATCCTTAAAATCTTGAGATATCATTTTGGGATCCCTTTTTTTTGTGATTGTAACCCTTAGAATCTCGAATGAACTCAAAATTTCTGTTATATAGGTTGGTATCCTTTTTTTTGTGATTGTAACCCTTTTTTAAAATCCCAATTGAGGTATCATTTTGGGATAAAGCTATATGAAATTAATTTTTTTTTACTATTATGTCATTTTTTAAATGCTCATCTTTGTTTACTTTTTATATTGAAGGTATGTCTTCTAGTCAATCAAAGGAAGATGCGTCATAGGACTCTTGTTAGTCTATACGGTATGTCTTCTAGTCAATCAAGGAAGATGTCATCCTTGAACTCTTTGAAATCTTGAATGTCATAAGATTAGTACTTATTTTTTTTCATATGAAGATGTTTCTAAGCATTTAGCTTAAACTTTCGAATGCTTCGGTTTATGCACATTAATTTTATAAATTTCTATTATTCATGAATCTTTAGATGCTTATTTTATGCGCGTTTACATAATTACATTATTCTTTTATGCTTGAAATAGTATTGAATAGTATGCAATGAAGCAAATGATTATTAGATTCTATTTGGGTGATTGTTGTAATGAATGATATGTCTATAGTAATAGTTGCCCTTCTCTTTAAGTATTCTTTGGTAGCCATTATGTTGAGGTCTATTAAAATGTATTTGTGAATGTGATGGTACTTACTATAAATTTGGATCTTCAATGTAATGTTTGTTGCCCTTTCTTCTATAGTTGATGGTAGCTATTATGTGAAGCTTAATTTGTAGTAGTCCTTCTCTCTAAGTATTGCTGGTAGCCATTGTGTTGAGGTCTTATGAAATGCATTTGTGATGATACTTACTCTATGGATTTGGATCTTCAATGTAATGTTTGTTGCCCTTTCTTTTAGAGTTGATGGTACTACTGACACTATGTGATACATAATTTTTATCGAGCTCGAGCCAATATTGGTTGATCACTTATGCCATAATTCGATTGCTGCATTTTCATCCATTTTTGTTCTTGCTTTATTGCTTAATTTTCTATAATAGTAGGCTCGAGCTTGGTAATTTCCTTCATTTTTACGCCGTTTATGAAAAAGTGTGATTAAGTGTACCTTTGCATGTAAGGCTGGTAAAGATATCTGAGTACATAAATCTTGATCTGTGGAAAGAGAATAGCATTTTGTGAGTGGTTTGGTTCCACCGATTGGTTTGGGGTCAGGTTATTTAAGGTCTTGTTCTTGTGATTTTAGAGTTGATGGACTCAAACATGATGAGTGAGATCTTGTGCCATAGTCTACATCATTACATTCTTGTTTGTTGTGATTTCATTTTTTGAGTAAAATTGAATCTTGATTTAGTCATTGAGTCACCTCAAGATTTGTACAAATAACAACAACAAGCCTTAAATCCCAAAAGTGGTCACCTAGATTTGTATTGCATCAAAATTTATATTTGATTGTATGGGGATTTTAAGATCCCAAAATGATTGTTTATTTCACATTTATCTTTGTAGCTTCTTATGCATTTGGTTAAGATGCAAATAGAAAATTGGTTTGAAAAACTAATTTCTTGAACTAGAAGCTTCAGTCATTGTCGAAGAACGAAATTTTGTTCGGGATGTGTTAATTTTGTTACGAAATATACTTATATGTGTGAATTTTACTTTCTTGACTGGTTAAATTCTGTTTTCTTAGATTTGGAGAATTGAACTTTTTCAGTAGTTAAATTTTACGTATTAATCGATATTTTAATACTCTTTATTGACATCTTTGAGTTGGAAGCGGTCGATTGAGCGGGTATTCTTCCATTGAACTTATTTGAGTTGAGCTCTAAAATGGGAAACAAAAAAAGGTGGTAATATGCTTGTTACTACTTGTTATACTACTCACAAGATGGTAATTTGCTTGATTTCATATAATTCCCCGCATAATTCTTGTGTGTATAATTAGGAACCGAAGGATGGAACTTCTGACAGCGCAAGCATAGAGTGTTGGTGTTGGGATATGATATATGTCTACCTCCATTAAAGCTGGTTGGCCTTGCGCCTTCTTTGCGGTTTATCTCCTTCATTTTCTTTTGTTATTGGACAGTTAGTTAATGTAATTTTATTTTATTGTACTTATTTTTAGTCTATTATCTATTTTCTTTTGTTGTTGGACTTTGTATTTTTTTCTTAAATGCATAAAAATTTCTTCTTACCTAAATAAAATAAAAATTTCTTCTTTTACAAATTCATATTGTTTGTTTATTCATGATTGTTAAATGTTTGTTTTTGCACATTTATTAGTTCATTTAGGCTCGTTTCTTTAGTGTTTGTTAAGGCTTCGGTTATTTAATCGTGTTTCTTGTTTAGGCTCGTTTACTTGCTCATTAATGCTCGTTAAGGCTCGTTAAAGCTCATTAAGGCTTATTTAGGCTCGTTTACTTGCTGCTCATTAAGGCTCGTTCAGGCTCGTTCAAGCTCGTTAAGGCTTATGTAGGCTCGTTTACTTGCAGCTTATTAAGGCTCGTTAAAGCTCGTTAAGGCTTGTTTAGGATCGTTTATTTGCTGCTCAGTAAGGCTCATTAAGGTTCGTTAAAGCTCGTTAAGGCTTGTTTAATTATTGCTCGTTAAAGCTCGTTAAGGCTTGATAATAGTGCTCATTAAGATACTCGATTAAGCTCATTTATAATTCCAATCAAGCTACTCGATAAGAGCTCGATTAACTGTAAATAAACCAAATACAAATCAAGCTTAAACATCTCGGTTGCTAGCAAGCTCGAACCTGTTAGCAAGCTTCAGCGAGCTCGAGCGAACTCGAGCTCCCGGTGTCTTCTGGGCTCGGCTGGCAGTGTCTTCGGTTTGGTTCGTTGTTTGCGACTAGCCGAAACCTATCTAAATGCTTAAACTTAGTCGAGGATCTTTATGAGTTCTTCGGTTTGTCTTGGGGCGGTCGAGAAAACCTAAAAATCCAATAATAATATTAAGAATTTCAACTTATTAAAATATCGAAAAAATTACATAAATGAATTAATCGATCCTCTTTAGCTAAAATTGACGGATCTAAAATTCTCAAATATATTTGATTGATCAATTAACTATCCGATGATGGCGTGTTGAATGGTGATTTTAGCAGGAGGATACTCAAAATATGATTTTAATTTTAAATCAAATTAACTCAAATTAAATATCAATCTAAAATGCTTAAATGAAATTTAATCTCTAAAACTTAAAAGCAAATTCAATTCGATTTATGACAATTTGTGGAGGTAGATAAGAAAACTCTTCAGGAGAGTCGATGTCAAATCAGTATTATAATATATTTATTCTCAATTAATCTCACGCCGATGGGGCTGGCCTTGTCTCATGCATTGCGGGATCCAGCATATGATGCGATTCTGACCAGTCCTCGATCGGTGGTTGCCTTAAAAGTCGTTATATTATCATGATTGTATCTCGATGCTCCCATGGCTCTCTTGAGTTGTGAATCATGGGATATACTTGATAGGAAAAAAGCCTCTATCTAAGATAGACTTAAGATTGTCTCCTTGACAAACATTACCCTGATCTACAAGAATTTTTTTAAGCGTAACTTGTTGTTGATAAGGATCCTTATCGGGTTGATTCATTCCTCCATAGTAGTAGGGGACATACGAGATGATGGACCATCTAGATTGAAGCGTCACCATTCCCCCAACCATCCTCTTTAAATAAATATTGATGAATTTCATAAATTCTAAATCCCAAATTCCAGAACTCCACATGTTCTTATCGTTATGCATTTGGCGATCGATGTATCGAAGTTCTCTATGCGTTGAAGGAATTAACTATAAGTGTTTGCGTTTATAGAAACACACTAGATCTAAAGTCTCATCAAATGAGGATGAAATCTCAGTAGTGTTTTATCTACTATTCCATCTGTCTTTTGAAAATTATACCGACATTCAAATCATACTCTCTTTAATTATCGAGAGGTCGGTGGCGAATTTTTGAAGCCACAAATTCTTTATGGTATTGCACATTTAGGGTCATCTCCAAGTGACAAAGGATTGTAAAATGCTTAATGAACATCCTTTCTCTATCTATATCATCAATATATTTGCTACGAATTTACTAACATGTAAGGGAAAATTCACAAAGTATTAAACTACACTGCACAATATTTGTTATCATCAAATTAAATAAAGATGTGGGCAGGAATGTATACACAATATATTTGTTGTGCAGGCAAATGTGAGATGATTTGACTCAACTAGATACAAAATCTAATTTTATCAAATATGAATTTGCGTGCAAGCTAAGATAGACTTATATTTGCTTGTTTGTGAGAAAATTTTATGAGAGAACTCACAAACTTTAAAATTAATTTTATTGTAATGATCAAATATAATACCAAGAATAATATACTATCACGAAAGATGAAAACATTATTCTAGATGAATTCAAGACAAAAATAAAAAAGGCATTTATATTATTACATCGAGTGCAACATAGAATGATATACTATCTCGGGTGATATAAGTACCATTATATCATGAATTTCAATACAACAATAAAAATTTCAAAGTTTGCTTATTTTGCATTACTAGTAATTTGATTTAAATTTTAATTAGATTAAGGTGCAAATTTCCTAAAGAGACAAGCCTCCATGATTAATTATATCTTAAGAGCGTGACCTAATAAAAAAACTCTTAATTAAAGTTGTGGTAAAGAATTTTATGATTAACTCAAGTTTTATATTAGAATTTGATTATTTTGGAGTTTTAAATGGGATAAGCTCAAACTGAGGAATATTTTTTAAGGAATCAAAGGAATAAAAATAGAGAGCACATGATAATAAGAAGCTCAGTAGCACTCAAAATTATCTCAATATTGGGGCATATTGTTAAAAATTTAGATTTATAATTAACTAGCACAAGACCATAAATATGCCCAAAAGAGAAACAAATGGCCCTAAAAATTATACTAAGGTGAGAACTTCTATCAAATAGTTAATGATATATAATCTAATGATATACAATTAAAAATTTCAACTTCACCTAATTTTATCAAATATGAATTTGAGTGCAAGCTAAGATAGACTTATATTTGCTTGTTTGTGAGAAAATTTTATGAGAGAACCCACAAACTTTAAAATTAATTTTATTGTAATGATCAAATATAATACCAAGAATAATATACTATCTCGAAGATGAAAACATTATTCGATGAATTCAAGACTAAAATAAAAAAGGCTTTTATATTATTACATCCGAGTGCAACATATGAATGATATACTATCTCGGGTGATATAAGTACCATTATATCATGAATTTCAATACAACAATAAAAAATTTCAAAGTTTGCTTATTTTGCATTACTAGTAATTTGATTTAAATTTTAATTAGATTCTAAGGTGCAAATTTCCTAAAGAGACAAGCCTCCATGATTAATTATATCTTAAGAGCGTGACCTAATAAAAAAACTCTTAATTAAAGTTGTGGTAAAGAATTTTATGATTAACTCAAGTTTTATATTAGAATTTGATTATTTTGGAGTTTTAAATGGGATAAGCTCAAACTGAGGAATATTTTTTAAGGAATCAAAGGAATAAAAATAGAGAGCACATGATAATAAAAAGCTCAGTAGCACTCAAAATTATCTCAATATTAGGGCATATTGTTAAAAATTTAGATTTATAATTAACTAGCACAAGACCATAAATATGCCCAAAAGAGAAACAAATGGCCCCAAAAATTATACTAAGGTGAGAACTACTATCAAATAGTTAATGATATATAATCTAATGATATGCAATTAAAAATTTCAACTTCACCTAATTTTATCAAATATGAATTTGAGTGCAAGCTAAGATAGACTTATATTTGCTTGTTTGTGAGAAAATTTTATGAGAGAACCCACAAACTTTAAAATTAATTTTATTGTAATGATCAAATATAATACCAAGAATAATATACTATCTCGAAAGATGAAAACATTATTCTGCGATGAATTCGAAGACTAAAATAAAAAAGGCATTTATATTATTACATCTGAGTGCAACATAGCGAATGATATACTATCTCGGGTGATATAAGTACCATTATATCATGAATTTCAATACAATAATAAAAAATTTCAAAGTTTGCTTATTTTGCATTACTAGTAATTTGATTTAAATTTGAATTAGATTCTAAGGTGCAAATTTCCTAAAGAGACAAGCCTCCATGATTAATTATATCTTAAGAGCGACATAATAAAAAACTCTTAATTAAAGTTGTGGTAAAGAATTTTATGATTAACTCAAGTTTTATATTAGAATTTGATTATTTTGGAGTTTTAAATGGGATAAGCTCAAACTGAGGAATATTTTTTAAGGAATCAAAGGAATAAAAATAGAGAACATATGATAATAAGAAGCTCAGTCAAAATTATCTCAATATTGGGGCATATTGTTAAAAATTTAGATTTATAATTAACTAGCACAAGACCATAAATATGCCCAAAAGAGAAACAAATGGCCCCAAAAATTATACTAAGGTGAGAACTACTATCAAATAGTTAATGATATATAATCTAATGATATGCAATTAAAAATTTCAACTTCACCTAATGTTGAAACAAGCACAACTCTTTTAGATTTACAATTTTTCCTGGAAGGATTGTTAGCTAACCTACCTGACTGTTTTAAATCCATGAGGTCCAATCACATGCTAATGCAAGATAACTAAAACTATTATTTATTAGAAAAATTTTTAATTCTAGACATGAAAGCTAAGTATATAGAGTATACAATGCTCCTAGGCTAAAGGGATGCTTGGTTGCCTAAAAAAGGAATACAATATAAAAGGAATGCAATAGTAAAAAGCATGCAGTGGCGACCGGCGATAATTTTGTAATTTTGTATATCCAATAAATGCATAGTGCATTAGCTTGTTTTCCATGCTCATCAGCATCTCAGATACTAGAGACTCATTCAAATGAATAAATATAAACTAAATAATTCAATTGAGCTTACCATTCAATATTTATAAAATCACGTATAATGAATGAGGATTTCTCCTTAAGTTTTATGGCATTTATGATAATGTAACATAAAATGCAATCTAAAGGCTTAGAACAATATATCGTTATCTTTTGTTTTCAAATAGCAATACATATTAATTTCAATTCAGATTTTATAGCATTCCACGAGCACTTGTCGAATTAAATGTATTACTTAGATGAAATATCTAATCATTTATCTTAATGTTGGTCTTGATTGATCGGCCTTGAGACCATACAAAACTCAACATATCTCTCTGCGGTCAATTAAAAAAGTCTTTCAACTTGCGAAGGTGGCGGTGAGTTAACTATCCGTCCGGGTGGGCTACTCTCTTCTCAGTAGCTCCTGAGCTTGGACATAGAGGTTGTTCTGAGAAATCAAATGTTGGTGTATGTAGCGTTGGGAAAATACTGAAGATAATTGAAGAACTTCACAGGTTCAGAGCGGAAGTTAACATTTTGAGAAGATATCAGAAATTAACGGTGGAAAGCGATCAATGGGCCAATCGTTTAGCATGGCGGGAGGACATGATGAGTTTTGAAGAGATATGTTGTCCTCGGCGTCGTCAAGCGATTTAGTCCATTGGATCACTTTCCCATTCTTCTGACTTGGATATCTTCTCAAAATGTTAATTCTCGCGTCTGGGACACTCAGGAGGAGTTCTTCAATTATCTTGGGCTGTATTTTCCCAACGTTTACGACACCAAGCATTTGATGAGGTTCTCGCAACAACCTACATGGTGAACAAGCTCGGCTACTGAGGTGAAGAGAGTAGGAATCGCCATTTGGATCGAATAGTTTGCTCACTACGGCCACCTTCAAGAAGTTGAAAGATTGCTTTTTTAATAGATCTGAGAGATATCTTGGAGTTTTGTATGGTCTTGGCGTCGATTGAATCAGAACCCATTAGTATAAATGATTAAGAATATTTCATACATTAATACATTTACTTGATTGGAAAGTGTTCGGAGGAATCTATAAAATCAATTGAGTTGTTAATATTGTTATTCTTTATTTGAAAGCGAGATAATGATATATTGTTCTAAACTCCTTTTGTTGCATTCTTATGTTACATATCATTGTGAAATGCCACAAAACTTAAGGAGAAATCCTCATTATATGTGATTTTATAAATATTGAATGGTAAGCTCATTGAGATTGAATTATTTAGTTTATATTTACCCATTTGAATGAGTCTAAGTATCTAGAGATCGATGAGCATGGAAAAACAAAATGCACTATGCATTTATTGGATATCAAAATTACAAAATTACCTCATATACAAAATTACCTCATATAAAGCCTCATATACAAAATTGCAAAATTACAAAATTACAAAACAACCAAATATTGAACTCATATTCTACTTATATAAACTGTTGTATTTTTTTTAGGGAAAAAATTATCGTTATTTTCGAGCTCAAATTTGAGCTCATATATTAAACGAGGTTTGAGTTAGGGTTAAGCTAGCCTCAACTCGTTAGCTCGCAAGCTAACTCAATTATATATGTATATGTATGTATGTGTGTCAATATATATATATATATATCCTGTTTCCCATGAACCTTCGTCTTACTAGTGCCAATGGCGGCATCATGACACCAGATAACCATAAGCTTGCAAGCCAACTATCGAGCTTATCGTTATTATTATGAGTCAAGCTCAAGCTTAACCTTTGAGTTCGAGCTTGACATATGAATTCGACTCAAGCTCGAGCCCAAGTTCGAGCCAACGAACAACTAGCTGAGTCAAGCTTCAATTAAGATGGACTCGAGCTCGACTAGACTCGTTTACACCGCTCGTTGGTGGTTTCTAAGCTTATGGAAACAGAAAAATGGGGAATTTACACCATCCAATCAAAGATCAAACTATCAGATATTATTCCGCAAGCGCTACAGTAGAAATGATTCAAATTGGTTCACCTAAATCTTGTCAGTCCATTTTGATCAAAGAAAATGGACAGCAAACCATCATCTTCTACCTCTGGTGTTAAACCAGGACTGTCCGCCTAAACGGAGGTAATCTAGGAGATTTCGGCCATGATTCTCAGAATCCCGCACTGAAAGGATCAAAGCTAAAAAATGCAGGAGTTTCTCTAGTTGGATCTTATCATTTCTTGCATTTGTTTCATAAAGCATGAACGCCTAAGGGCTTAGTAGAGTTTATGAAAATTACCTCAATCCGAGTAGTCCAAGATTGGTTTGGTCTGCTTCTAAAGTTCTCATGGGCTTGAAAAGAAAATCATATGATCACTGTAACAGCAATGGTTGATTGAATGTGTAGTTCGACCAAGGCTGAGGTGATTTCGCTAGTGTCAATTCGAATTGAAGCCAGAAGAGCTATAACAGGGTGGAAACGAAATTGTCTTTGATCGTGGGGCTGTGGAGAAGATTCCGAATGCAAGAATTCTTGAAATTTTTAAATAGAATTCCCCATGTGAAAATCCTTATATTCAACTTTATGCTTCTCGGCGGGCGTAGTACTTTGCCAGGTCGATCTTCGTTTGTCGCTCAAGAATGGTGGAGGACGGACGCTAGAATGAAGAATATGATTTTCGAAATCAAGAAGCCCTCTCGCATGAACCCAATGAGATAAGCTTCAGCAGCCTCCTATAGGACAGCGACCACAGAGCTCTTGAAGAATTGTGCAAACCCACGAAACGGACGCTGAAAAGGAAGCTTGAGATGAGGAGCTCCGTGCTGTCCTGGTAATTTCAGATTTCCCTTCGTGTAAAAGATCCGGGATGGAAATAATGTGGTTTCTTCACGCCACCGGTGGATCGGTGTATTTGGGCGTAGCTTTTATCGCCGACTGCTTAAGAGGGGCCTTCCTGTAGTGCATTTTCAGGCTATCTGATTCATTCGGGCCAAGGGGCGGAAGGTTGAAGAAAACGAAGAGCTTGAGACTGGGCGTGGGAGCGATTATTATAACTAATTCAGAGGAGGATAAAAAACCCAAGAAGAGCTCTGATTTTAGGGAGAAAATATTACATCCTGAGTAGATGTAATTTTATATTCAAATTCCAATCATAATATTACACATGACTCAATTATATTTAATATTTATTAAAAATAATATAAAAAATTATTTGAACTTATGTGTTTAAATTTTATTGAAGTCCAGATACATCCGAACTCAGTATGTAATATTTTCTCGTTATTAGAGAGCTATTTCATTGCAATTAAAATGTACATCTATTTTATAAGTATTTTTTTAATTTTGTGTTTGACATAAAATAAAATAAATATATTATATTTATTTGAGGTATTTAAAATATCTAGGAAATGACTTTTAAAATCTTTATTATATAGATGGTAAAATTCAAATACACGCCTTTATGCATTCTTCTTGTAGCATGGCGACCTCAATTTGTGTATTCTTGTTCCTATTAATTATATTGCAAAATAAATTTGGAAAATGTTATTCGAAAATCAATGACTAATTACTTTATTAAAATTCAAATTAATACTTAATTAGCTTAGCATTGTAGTAATTATTATTTGATGTGCTTAGAAATATTAAAAAATTAATCAATTTAAATTAGACTTAGTAATTCTTATTTAAATTTAGATTCAAGGAAAATTTGCATACATAATACATAATTCTTATGCATTTATATATCTAAAATTTTTGAAAATATAACATTTTTTTTATATATGAAAAGATGTATTTTATTAAAAATAATAATGATATTATTTTTGATAATATTAAAAAGTATTATTTATATAAATATTAAAAATTATATGTTAGATATATAAATAGATAAAAATTTTATGTAAATGACTTTATATTTAAATTTATTACAGTTTATAAAAAAATAATTAGAGGTCTCTTATAGGTGACATATCATCACATTGCATATCTTATTGTTCATGAAAGATATGCATTCAACTTTGAAAATTCTACATTAGAAAATCTAATTACTTTTAATTTTTAACCTATTTTTTATTATTAATTTTAAAATAAATATATCACCATCCTTTTTTAACCGAGTAGTAAATTTTTATTTATAATTTATTCATATTTTAATATATATTTAATTTATTAATTTAATAATTCAATTAATAAAAAAAATTCTGTAACTACATACGACAGTATTTAGAATATACATATTTACTTTAATTTATATATAACTAATCAAATATAAAATATAGTTTTCATGTATTTATTTATGGATTCAAACGGGGAGATCTTCGAGGAGCAATACTTGGGCAAGCTGAGCTTCTATAATCCAAGTTATAGATTTAATGAGTCCATCATGGATTAACAAGCCATTTACACCAAATCAATTCCATTTAAACTTAACTTTTACCTTAAATAAGAGACTCAAGCTCGTACAAAATGTTTTATCAAATTTGATCGATTGTTAATATTGAGCTAACACAACCAAATAATGGTTGTGACTGGTGACTAACAAAACTATACTTAATTAAACCTAGCAATAGATTCAAACCAATAATAGCCCATATTGTTTATTAATAAGTTCATATAATTTAAGCTTAGTTAAACTTAAACTTCAAAATGGTGAACTAAATTAGGATCTTAGCCAAGACTTGGTTGAATTTGTTTAGAATTAAACTTCATTTAATTAACTTTTAGTTAAAATGAGTGATAGACCATTAAGGTTTTATTAATCCTCCAAACACCCATAGAAGAGTTTGATTCAATGGACTTGAATGCTTAATTTTACTTCTAATACAATTTAAAAAGATTAAATTTATTAAGAACCAAATTCTTGACCAAAATTAGAGATTTTGTTGTGTAGGGCCCACTAGGCTATAGGATTTGACTTATTCAACCCTAGTTAGTTAGTGGTCAATGGGATCCATAAACGATCTAAGGAATAATTCTAAGCCATTTAAGAGAAGATTTGAAGGTCAATTTTGAATTTAAATTGAATTGGGTTTAATTAGGTTATTTGATCAAAATGATTTGACTAAGATCTAAATCTTGTATGAATGGCTTCAAAATAGTTTGGGTCATATTGGGCTTTAGGGAAGATTATTTCATAAGATCAATTTTGATTTTATAAGATTTTGAGTTTGTAGGGAATCTTGATAATTTTGAGAAATATTGGGTATTTTAGGGGGTGGCATTCGGTTGGTTCGTCGGTTCAGTTGAATTTTGTGTTAAAAGAATAAAGCGAACAAATAATTTAAAATAAGCGACCATCAAATAACATATAAAATCAAACTAACCCAGAATTATAATTGATTTATTGATTCGATTTTGATTAGAATAGCATATAAAAATAAAAATAAAATATTTTAATGGACTAATTAATTAAAACAATCTAATAAATTTTAAATATTAAAAATTTCTTAGTCAAGTAAATCTATAAATCTATACAAATAATTAAGCATTTACAATCAAAATTATATATATTGATATGACACTTAAAATACTTGGCGAACGAATCTTGATGCTAAAAGCAAGCGGTCAGTTGAAGCGAAAGATGGTCGCTTAAATATCATTGAAAACTTTGGGATATCGGTTAAATCCCTAAAGCTCTTAAAATATGGAGTTTTTATAGTCAAATGAAGCGTCTCGACGAGGATCTATGGCCAAGATCTCAAAATTGACTTCATTTGAGCATTCAAATATTTAAAATACATCAAATGATCAAAGGGATCATTGTGAGCCGTTCGATGAAGTGGAGTGCGGGTTTTGTATTTATAGTGGCGTCGCTCCCGTCATATAGTCGCCATTATGAGGGGCGCAAAGAAAGGAGAGAGAGAACCACTAAAGCGAAGATCCTCCAACGCGGCGTTCGTTGCGGCCTTGCGGCCGTAGCGGCGATCTCGCCGTGTCAACCGCGGTCTCCATCGCGGCGACGCCTTATGTTCGTTGTTATTTTAATTTCATGCGTCGCCTAGCAATTATTCTTCACGCGGTATTCACGTAGTCGTTGTTGCATTCTCATATTCGTAATCTGGTTATCGGAAAATTTTGTACTCTAAAACAAATACATAGTGGAAGCTTTTTTTTTATTATTTGGCGTGATTTTTCCCTCTTTGGGGTTTTCCGTATAAAAAGAGTTTTCGTATTCATTTCTTTAAATCTTCGTGTGTGTCAGGATTCACAACAAGGCTAAAGTAAACTTTTCTACCATGGTTTTTTAACGCAGCATATATATATATATATATTTGACTTTTAACTAATTTTACTTTATTGGTTTATCGATCTTTTTTAAAAATCGAACCAAAATCAAAAGCTGAATAATAGGCATTGTTTATTAAAAACCAAATTTGAGATTTAAACCAGTAAAACCAAATAAATAACATCGATTAGTTAGATTTTTTCAGTTTGAACCGACTAGTGCACACCTGGTATTTTAATAAAATTGATTCATATATTGGCTATTTTAGACTAGGAGGATCATTTTTTTTATCAAATTTTGTTTACCTCATTCAGAAAATAAGATTGGCAATATTTTGTAAATTCAATAATGAACTAACAAACTTTGTCCTTCTTCGAACTTAAATAATTTACGTAAGATTATTTGCTTCATAACTAGGATTATACTCATATAAAAGAGGTGGGGATGAATAGCTAAAGACTTAGAATTACATTATTGGAACCTATCCATAGTTCTAAATTCATAATAAAAAATAATGATCAGGGCAATTGTATATCATCTAAAATAGGCATCGTTTGTGTATGGATAACTAATATATTAAACTAATTGGATAAAAAATATGATGATTTTCCAAATTTTAACGTTTCGGTATCTTTTAAAAGGAAACTATTGGGCTTAGATATTTTTAGTGGCAAAAATGATCAAATCATCAAAATTTTCAACAAAAAAGATATGAAAATCATCAAGATAATGAAAATTTACTAATTATATGTAATTGTTGCGTGCAAGAAGATTTGGGTTGATAGAGTGAGAGAATTCGATATTTTAGCATTGCACGAAAGTTTCGCACCCACAGAAAAAGAGTTTGATAAACACCATAGATTTTTACGTGGGAAACCCATGAAGGAAAAAACTACGGGGCCTAGCCCACTTAGAAATAATTTCACTATATCAGTATTTATTATAATTGTTACCTTATTTCCAAAGTTGGAAAAGGATAGCTTATATGAGTAGGTTTTATGAGAAGTTTTACTGGATCAACGATGAAGGCTTCGCTTGAGGTGGTAGTCTAACGATCCTGTAATATCCAATTAATTATTTCCTAATTGCCTAACACTTTTGTTGTTACTGTAGCAAACCCACTTTACTAAGCATCGTGGCGGGATTAAAGCCGATGTATGGTGAATCGACCGTTCATTTCATTTCCTTCCATAGCCGCGGCAGCCTCAGTCCTTCACACTGATCGTCGTCTCCTCCTTTCCCTTCCCTCGGCTTTGGCCCGACGGCGCTCCCGTGTGACGACGAGCGTCGTCCTTCCCATCGGCCGACAAGGAGTGCCTCCGTCGTGCGTGCTCGAGTTGCGTCCGCTGGACTAGCCGATCTCGCCGGCTTCTGGAACGCCGCTGTCGACTTAGGGCGTAACCCTCGCAACCCTCTTAGAATCGCCGCGTCAGGTGGCATGATTGTGAGGCGGGAGTTTTGAATCGATCACGAGAGGATTTAAAAGGAATTTGGGTAAGTTATGCAATCCATTTACTAAGTAATTGACTTGGGTTGTAGAAAAGAAAATAAAAGGGTAAAGTGGGGTTAACCGATTAGCTAACAGCCAAGTGAAAGGGTTAACCGATTATGTTAATTTAATCAGGTATGTATTGGCGTTAGTAGATTACTTTGGAATCATACTCCAGTATTTTGAAAGCTTATATGAGGAGATATCAATTCAATTTCAGGTAAGATTGGTGTTAATTATGAGTTTCATTTATGAGTTGTATGTATTAGAAGTATTTAGAAGAGTTATTTCATTATAAGTTGTGTACTCGAGGAGGAATCGAGGCTATCACCAACGACCTAACACTAAGGTGAGACATAATTGTTAATTTAAATTCGGTTTATTCTATGTATGCCATTTGTTCTACATTATAAATTGTATGAATGACATATAGATATTTCTGTCATATTGAATGCAAATACAAATGTTTATTACTTGACCTTGCATAGATTATTGATTTACAATGATTATAAGCCAGCTAGTTCAGCATATGATTTCATTGGGCATATAGAAATGTTTGAAAACATGTTAAAATGCAGTAATGTGATAAACAGGGAAATGTCAGGAAAATTGTGATAGGAAGGCTATGTTACAGGAATCTGCGCAGATAGGCAAAAGTTCTGACGAGATGAGCCGTGATTAGGGGATCTTAGTATTCCATTCGACATTTTGAGGTTGTCGTTAAGTCATCAGTAGTGTCGGTCATTGGGTAAGTAGTATGGTTACACGCCGCACCTTGACTTTAGGCCGGCCAGTGGCGCACTTATGTATGAAAGTCAAAACCTGCAATTATAAATGACATTTCTAGAAAATGATTTGATAGAAAATGATTTGATATAGAAGAAATGATTTTAATGAAAATTACTTCCTTGACATTGATCTGTATGAACCTGACATATTACCTACAATATTGTTCGGTTATATTATTTACATTTCTACAGACATATTGTTCGGTTATAATGTTACATTCAGACCTGATTTACCGTTTGTAAATTTACATGTACATCGATTGTTTCTCTTGTCTTTATCGAGCTTACTTTAGCATTCTTGTCTCACAAAGCTTTAGCTTATGATGCTACCGTTGATAATTTCAGGAAAAGACGAGCTGGGTAGAAGCTAGTCTGTTTTGTTGAATTGTACAGTTTTGGTGTATAGTTTGGAAAGATTAAAGGCTTTTTGGTACGTACAAATTAAATGTCTTTAGTTGCTCTGTATTTATTTACAAACTTAAAGATTTCATGCTTCCAGTAATTGTGATATGAATTAATTAGTATATGAATTGTAAATATTTGTGATGATTTGATTAGATACACATTTCACTTGCTCGTTCCGCAGTAGCACAGGTTGGAACGTGTTGGTGAAATCTGTGTCCAATCGAGTCATCCTATTCTTACAAGTTGACCGAATAAGGGTAGGGGTCATCAGGGTGTGGCATCCTAACAATTGAGCAATAGTCAGGTAGCGGTCAACAATGGTCTGACGATGGTGATCGTAGGAATGGTTTGGTTGCAACAGTCGAGCGACGTTGACCAACGATAGTGGCCCGGCGGTGGCCTAGTGATGGTGGCTAGATGGTGGTCCGGTGGAGATGGCCAACATCAATCCGATGATGGTGGGATTCTTGTTCCCACATATGGTGCAAAATTGTTGCATGCAAGAAGATTCGGGTTGGTAGAATGAGAGAATTTGATTTTTTTTTTTTAGCATTGCATGAAAATTTCAGGCATACAAAAAAAAAGTTCGAGAGATACTAGAGATTTTTACATGAAAAATTCAAAAAAAAAAACCATAGGACTAACTACTTAAAAATAATTTCACTTTATCAGTATTTATTATAATTGTTATCTTATCTCCAAAGTTGGAAAATGATAACTTGCATGAATAGGTTTTATGAGAAGTTTCATTGGATCAGCAACAAAGGCTTCGCTTGAGGTGGTAGTCTGACAATCTGACAACAACAATCGAGCGATGGTTGGGTAAGATCGGCCAGGTTCGATGATGGCGATTAAGGGATGATAGTCAGCGCATGGGTGATATCATCCGACGATGGTGGCGATGACAATGATGGTATAAACGTAGTCAGCGGCGATGGGCAACAATAAGCAATGATGAAATGCGAAGCAGTAGCGGTCGTAATGGTGCGGCCGATGAACAATGGTGGAGGAAAGGTGGTAAAGTCGTCACGGTAATAACCGCGGTGTCGCCAGCGGATGTCGATAGTGACAATAAATGCCGTCAGCAGTGATCCCAGAGATGGCCGGCGATGCTTGCAGCGGTGACCGACCGATGGTGATGAACAGTGGTGGCCGATGATCATTTGGTCATAGTCTAGTAGTGGTAGCTGGCAATAGTGACCTTTGATAGCGGTCGATGGTGACCAGCAGCGGCGGTGGTGATATCAATAGTGGTGGTGAGTGGTCAGCGGCAAGCAAGGCTAGCGGCGACATTGACCAATAGCGGCAGCGGTGATCCGATGACGGTTGAGCGGTAGCGACTGGTTGCGACCACAAGCGTTGGCGGCCGGCAATGACCAGCGCTAGCGCTGACGGTGACCAACAATGGTAGTCGGCGGTGATCTGATTATGCTCTGGGATTCTTCAAGTATTAGAGCGCTCTCCTCTCTCTAACTTTGCTCCTTTCATATGAAGAATTATGGGCTATTATTGATTATGGGAGTGGCATTTCTTATAAATATATGCAAAATCCGAATCACTCCATCAGAAGACTCAAAATGATCACTTTGATCATAAGACATATTTTAAGCATTTGAAAGCTCAAATAAGGTTAGAATTAAGATATCTTAAACTTGTTAAATCCGTCTCATCAAGATGCTCAATTTGACTTTAAACATTTTATATTTGTAAGCTATTAAGAGATCCGAATGATATCATAAAATTTTTAATTATATTTTAAGTGTTTGATCTGGGCTAATTTGGACTAAGGATAGGATTGTTTTTGATCCCATTGAGATATTTTATATCAGCTTTATAATGGTCAAAAGAGAGTTTGAAAAATTGATATTTTAATTCTAAGGGATGTTCAATAACACATATATCAAGATTTGTGCGTGAACTAGGGGATTTTTCAAAGACTTATCATTAATAAATAGAGATAAAATGATAAAGGTATGATCAAAATAGTAAATTAAAATAGAAGCTAATTAATGAAGACATAATGGGATAATAAATTGGTGTCGTGTTTTGTTAGTTTGAAAAATCTAGATAATTTATTTTTAAAAGGGGATCAACAAAAAGAGATATAGAGGATGTGGATTTAGTAAGAATTGAGCTCTTAAACATAAAGTTTGGATAAACATGATAAGAGTTGTCATTAAAACCATAAGATGATATATGCACACACACAACACACACAACACACACACACACACACACAACATATATATATATATATATATATATATATATATATATATATATATATATGTATGTATGTAGGCATGTATGTTGCAAATGATGAACTAATCATAAAGATTTGATTCACACATTACAATATTTAATAAAAAAATTTACTTATATGACACCACTTAGATCTAAGAAAACAAAGTCATATTGCAAGTGTTTGTAAAATAGTTCTTTACTATTGACCAAACTTGGCTATCTAATAGTAAGACTAAATAATAGTGAATGAATACAAACAATTAGTTGAACTTGAAGAAAATGTATTTTTAAAGTGTTTTGTGAATTAAGATGAAGTATTATCATATTAGTAATTTTATAAAAAATAATAAAAATAAACTTTTAAAATAAGACTTTTTAGGAGCCTAAATACTTAATATGTAACTTATGATAATAAAAATCCTCTTCTTCACAGTGTTCATTTCAATAAATTGAATCCACCTTCTATAAATCTCCTTCTTCAAAGTTTGTGAGCAAAGACTTACAAGAATTATTGATGTGAAAGCATATAAAGAACGTTATAAAAACTCAAGATATGTAGCTTTTATTCAATATTCACCAAGGTTCTACCATCTCAAAAAAAATTATTTTATAAGCTTTTGTGGAAGAATCAAATGAAGAGAAAAATAAGTAAGAGATGTAAGACTTTGGTTTGGAAATGGAAGAGAGAGTAGGTGCAAAGCTTTAAACATCACTTAAGTTTTCCAAATGTTCTAGGTGAGTTTCCTTGCAAAGGTAACTTGTACAAGTTAAATCTAATGTTATTAATTAATGAGAGAAAGAAGAGAAGAACAATTGATGGTTTTGCATCAAAACATGAGGTGGAAAAAAAATCAAATGTGATGTGAAAGTAGTGTGTTTTTTGCTATTTCAATTCTAATATTCTTCAAGTCTCTCTCTCTCTCTCTCACTAGCTTTTCTTTCTCTTTCTCTTCTTTTTCTTTTCTCATTCTCATTGACCTCTTACTAAAGTTGTATGCTATTAGTTCTTTTAGTATTAGAGTTGGTCCTTGAGTTCATTAATAGGGGACCTTAAGATGGAAAACAGGGTTAGTTTCTAAGAGGGCAATAATGCTTTTATCTTGAAAAATGAGGCTGAACTAATTGGTTCTAATTTATAATATTTTCGCCAAACATAGTAGAATTAAAGACTTAAAATTATAATAATTACTTTAAAAAATTTTGATGAGATGTAACTATTAGTAAAAATCAAGCATTATATAAAGAATAAAAGATATATTTCTCTATTATCTTAATTATAAAATCTCTAATGATTATTTTTTTATCTTCTTCGATATGTGTTCTTTAAGATCAACAATTAGGGTTCTATAAGGGTTGTGATATCTTTATCTTGGGATTAGTTTCACATAATTGATTGTAATTTATAACACTTTCAATGTTCTTAATAAAAAATGAATATAAAAATATTGATATTAAATGAAATATTTATTAGATGTGATAGTAAAAAAATCATGTATGTGAAATTATTTCCGGGCACATTTATTTTGAGAACATATTTTGTAAAGCGTATCTCAAATATAATATCTTTTTGAAGTTCTACAAAAGAATTGTTCTTAGAATAATATCTAAAAACAAATCTACAAATTTACATTAGAAATCAAACTCTTTGCTTAAAAAATAAGTCAATAATTCTTCATGATCTAAATATCAATGAAAAACAATTTAAGAAAACTAACTCAAAAGAACTAAAAAATCCATCTAAAGGAGTAAATCATGATGATATGATGAAGATGCCCTCGGTTACTAGATGGAAGATAGAAGCACAATTGCTTTAGGAAGGAGGCGAGAGATGGGGTTATTGCAATGTTCTGAAGATTTTCTAAAAGAAAAAGTTGCAAAAATACTTAATGAAAATATGTTTTAGAAATTCACTATTTTTTATTTTTTATTTTAGGTGGTGGTAGTAATAGTGAATGGTGATAATAATAATAGTTGATGGTGATGGAAAAAAAATCATGCATGGGTGGACTCATTCATTTTAAGGTGGGCAATTATCCACCCTAGATTATAGGTGGGCTTTTATTTTTTAGTTACTTGTATTATATTTACATTTCCATAATACTTGATATTTAGTATTTAGTCTTTGAAATTTTTTCTTAATATTTGCATTATATCTGCTAAGATATAGTAAATGGATCATTATTTGAAGAGGAAAGAATGAATTGAGATTGATATTGATAATCTTTCGACAAATCCTGGGCTTCATCCTATGATTGGGGTTATGATGTTAATGAGAGAAATAGAGTATGAAGAGCATATTTAGTTAAGGGACCACATCTACCCAAAAGACATAATTTTTCTCAAACAATGATATGTAATGTTATACAAAGATTTAGTTTAAAATGATTTGAGGAATATTTAAATTGGTTAGAGTATAGCATATAGAAAGACATAGCATATTGTCTATATTAAAATCTATTAAAGGCTTAAGAACAAGTTACTATAAGTCAATGAGGCGGATATTCATTTGTTGGCGAATGATTCAAAATTGGAAAAGAAAAGAATTTTTTTTGGCTTATGTTGGTGAACACAATAGTGCCTATAATAAGACAAGATAAGATAAAATATGAAAAATCTAATGAAGCCTCAAAATTGAGTGTTTCTATAATATGGTTGACTAAATATGAGAGAAGCAAAAAAAGAATATAGAATCATTTTAATAGCACCAATTGATTGCATTTGATTTCTTTTGTGACAAGGATTATCATTCCATGGTCATGATGAATCTTCTTATTTAATTAACCAAGAAAATCATTTGAAATTATTTTATTTTCTTACAAATCATAATGAAGAAATAAAAAAAAGTCACATTTGAAAATGTCAATACTAAACTACAATTGACTTCATCTAATGTACAAAAATAACTTTGTTAAATTGCAGCATGTGAGACTTTAGTTTCCATCTTTAAAAATATGGGTGATTTTTATTTTTCTAGTATAATGGATGAATCTCATGATGTGCAATGGAGGAACAATTAGTTGTCACTGTGAGATATATTGATAAGAAGGGGCAAGTAATTAAAAAAATTATTGGTATTAAACATATTTCATCAACAAGTGCAATTGCACTCAAGATAGCTCTTGAATCTATACTTGCTAAATATTTCTTAAGCTTGTATAGGATATAAGATCAAGGTTATGATGGGACGTGCAATATATGAGGTGAGTTTAATGATTTGAAGACACTCATCCTTAATAATAAACCTCAAATATTTTATTCATTATTTTGTCCATCAACTTCAATTGTGCTTAGTGCATGTAGCAAAAAATTATTAGCAAGTGAAGCAACTTTTTGAGTTCGCATCAAGAATTCTAAACACCATTGGTGGTACTTGTAAGAGAAGTGATGTTTTAAAAAGCAATCAACATGAAAAGATTATTTTATATATCAAATTAGGAGAATTAATTAGTGAACGTGATTTGAATCTAAAAATTAACTTACAATGAGCTGGTGACACCTGTTAGAGCTCACATTTTTATACTTTAATCAGTCCTATGAAAATATATGCATTTGTGCTTGAAATATTTATGATAGTAAAAGATGATGGGTATATAATCATCAATCAGTTGAAACTTGTGTTTTTAATAATGCAATGGAGTCTTTTGATTTTGTATTCATAATGCATTTAATGACTGATATTTTAGAGATTACAAATGAATTACTACAATATCTATGGAAAAAAGATCAAAATTTTAAGAATAAAATTAAATTAGTATAGATATCCAGGCAATAGTTACAGATGATGCGATAGAATAGATGAGACTTTTTACTATATGAAGTGCCTCTTCTTTTGTAATATTTTTGAGATTAATATTCCAGATATTAATTCTACTTTTAAAGCTTGTTGACAAACTATATCAATATGTGAAAAAATGATAAATTTGTATCATTATCATGTTGAGTTATTAGACAACATGATTGATATGTAGCTTCAAGAATTGAATAATCATTTTTTTAAAGAAAGCATTAAGTTACTTTTTTATGTGGCATGCCTAAACCCAAATGATTCATTATTATATTTTGATATGAGGAAACATATTCATCATGCAAAGCTATATCTTAGAGATTTTTTTTACAGTTAAGTTTGTAGCCATTGAACATAAGCTTTTCATTTATATTATCGATGTGCACAGTTGTGATGATTTCTTATCTTTAAATGATATTACTAATCTTGGTAAACAATTTGTCAAGACAAAGAAGGATGATGTGTATTTTTTAATTTACATATTTATTACTTTGGCATTAACTTTACTAATTACTATTACTACAATAAAGAGAGCATTTTTTACAATGAAGATTTTCAAACATCGATTACAAAGTTGAATGAGGGATGAGTTGCTCAATGGATGTCTTATATTTTACATTGAGAATGTAGTATTTGATTTGATTCCCAATAAAGGTATTATGTAATATTATCAAACAATGCAAAATAGATTAAAAATTTTATAAATATTATTTAATTTATTGATAATAAGTGATACAAGTCTCTCTTTTAAGTGACTTATATGATTTTGTAATGTAATTTAATAAGTGTAACTAAATAGCACTTGTTTTCAACATTTTAGCTGAAAAAACCTCTACAATTTTGATTTTAATTTCTTAAAATTTTCAAATATTTCATGTTAAATTCTTTTTAAGAAGGCATTAAGTTCTTGTATTTTTTAAAAAATTTATATGTATAAATATATCTTTTGTCATCTTCATATTTATATGAAAAAAAATCAATGATTATTTTTATATCATATTCTTATGATTATTCATTTCAATTTCATAGATTCATTATTTAAGCCAACGATATATTCTCTATACTTGTATTTTCTTACAAGAAAGTTTAACATAGAAATAAAATAATAAAATTTTTATCTGAAGAAAACATAAGAAATTTTGTTTAGTAATTTTTATGAACATGTCAATATAATTATCTTTTAGAAAATTTAAGAAAAATATCATATTTAGTAAAAAAATTATGAAAAATTTATATACATAGCATACAATTCTTATGCATTTATACATCTATACTTATATTTTGATATTTTCAAATATAACATTTTTTATATGTATTAAAATGTACATTTCACTTTAAAAAAATTAATGATGGTCTTATTTTTGAAATAATATAAAAGAATTTTGAGTACTATTTATATAAATATGAAATTTTAGATATTAGATATATAAATATAAGAATTGTGTATTATGCATGCAAATGCCACAAAAATTAATTGGAGCTTTTACATACACTATCACCATATTATTACATATTTACAAATTAATCATCTTCAACATCAAAATTTCAAATTGGCATTCAAATATTGAAATTCATAACAAAAGCCCAGCCCATGTTTTTAATTTTTGTAAAATTCATAATAATTTGATCATGTCATGCACAAATATATGGGTCTCATAGTTCAAAAAAATAATGAAGTTGGTTAAATTGTAAATGTATATATTTTAGGTGGTTGATTTGTAAATATCTTAAATTAATTTTATATTTTAACACTAATGAAACAAGGTGGTACATTCATAATAGATGACATAACATATTGATATAATAATATTTGAAAAACATATTTTTATACTAATGATATAATGCAAACATCAAACATTTAAAAATAAACTAATATATTAATAGATAAACAAATTTCAGAATTAAATGGGTTAAAAAACTTCCTGAAATTTAAGATTTGTAAACTTAGGGGCTGTTTGGGATCAATTTTATTTTTTATTATTTATTTATATTTTTATGTTATTTTTGAAAATATATTTGTTCAGAGAATTTTTATATATTTTTATTTTTTATTTTTAAAAATAAATAATATTATTTAAAAAAAATACTTCAAAAAGTTTTTAGATATTTTGAATATTTTTGAAAATATTAAGTACAATCAAATAAATTTTAATTTTAAATAAAATATAAACAAAATAAAATAAAAATGATCCTAAATGGTCCCTTAATTAATCTCTCCCTTGTCTCCCAAGCACTATGTTTAATGTGCTTGATACCCACACCATATTTATTCACTCATAGTCAGTTGGTCACCAAACCATGTATCAATAAATTAGCCTTTATTATTCTCTATATATGTCCCCAGCCAAAACAACAAGGCTCATTTATTGCTCCAAACTTACCAAAGGTTTTATCTTCCACAAGATGGATAGAACAATGTCAAATGCTATAATAAAATCTCATAAAATTTTATTTTCATTAATTTAATTTTCCGTTAAATTTTTATATTATTGTTTTTTATCAATTATACAAATTAATATTTAAGATTAACATTTCTCTAAAAATAAGAGTGTAAAATTAATTAATACTTTTTATGTATTTTCTATGTGATAATTTTGATGTTAATTTACTATAATATTCTGAAAATAATAAAAATATTGTCTAAAAGAAGAATATTTTAGAACATTTATAATAAAAAAAATTTAGAATATAATCAGGGCTGACCTACCTTAAGTTGAGAGTTGAGAGTTGAGAGGGGACAAATTATTTTTTTTCTTAAAAAAAAAAAAATACTTTTTAACCTTTTGCTCATCTTTAATTTATATTTTATGTAATCAACCCCTCTTCATAAAAAATAATTTAACCTACTACATAATTAATTAAAATAAAAATTCAGAAATTTAATAATCTTGCTCATATATATTTTTTTTTATAAATATATTGATATTATATTATTAATTTTTTATATTTTTTAATATTAAGTTTAAGCATTATTTATTTATTTAATTATTTAAAATTTTATCCATCCTGAAATAATGAGCTAGTTCAGCCCTGAATATAATTCTCTCTAAATAAATTGAAAGATTTTAGGGTATATATATATATATATATATATATATATATATATATAACAGTTGTATAATTTAAAGAGGATAATGGTAATAAATCTGATTTTTTGTTTGTCCTACAACGCAGTTTTGAAAGATGGGAAGATAGGATTTGTTTCAGGGTCGATGGCGGCGAATTATAAACTGAAGTGATGATGCACGCAACAGCTTCACCACCCTACGTTTGCTGCTTTTTCAATTGAATTGAAATGGGGAGTAATGGGTTGAGCCACAGCTATTCCAATTGAGATTTCTGCTTCATAATTAATTAAATTGTATTGGCACTAAGCTAGCAAATAAGAGTACTCAAGAGTTTCTCTAAATAATATATTACAACACTATCAAACTGAGTAAATTATCTCATGACATTCTTTAGAATTCATGAACTCGGATAGAACCTCCATAGCTGAATCAAGTGAATATTTTCCTTCTGTCTAAAATTTTTTTTAAGCATTTTTAAGTAAGCATTCTTGTTGAGTGCTAGAAAACCGATTCTGGTGAAGTAAAGTTCTGGCCTTACTTCTTTGGGAGTCCAAGCCGATTTAAAGGGTGAAACAATAAAACTCAGGAATTTTACGTGGAAAACTTGAAAGAGGGGGGCTCCAGAGAAAAGCCTATGTATCGTTTGAGTACAAGATCTTCGATCTGGGATTCTGAGTGTATATGAGAAAGGGAATATTCTTAGTAGCGGACAATGTTGACGATGTTGATTAGACGATATTGGCGATAATGTTGGCGATGTTGATGATGTCAACGATAATGTGAATGATGTTGTGATGATATCACGATAGTGGTGATGATGATGCAGCATGATGGTGACGGGCGAGATCGGCGGTGGCGGTGGCGGTGGTTGACAAGTCAGTGGTGCGATTGTGCTAGAGGATCTTTAGAGCTCTCTCCTCTCTCTTGGCCTCATATTATGAGGAATGAGGCTATTTATAAATTAGAGGAGTCTCATAAATACAGCAAAATTAGAACCACTCCTCTCCAGACGGCTCATGATGATTCCTCGATCATATGATGTATTTTGTGTAGTTGAATGCTCAAATGAAGTTGGAATTGTAAGATCTTTGGCTTCTTTGGAACCTCGTCGAGGCCTTCGATTTATTATAAACACTCATATTTGAGAGCTTTTAGGAATTTAACGATGTCTCAAAGTTTTATTGACATTTTAAGTCTTGATCTCGACCGGTTTGATTTCGATTAGCTTGCTTTCGGCATCAAGATTCGTGCTTCGACTAGAGGAATTTTCAGGGTCATATCAATTCTTATTCTTAAAATTTTAACTTTTTGGTAAAACACAGATTGATCATTTTCTGATAAGAAAAATAAATCATTTAGAGTGCAAATATTGTAAAGTCATTTCGTGTGAAGGTTTAAGTACCCAACATTCATTATTAGTTTTAGATTTTAAAATAAAAGATTGAAAGATAAAAAAGAAATCAAATTATTATCTTAGGATTAGATGAGCACTTAAAGAACATTAATAAAAATATTTTTAAGAGCAAGCTATAAGAGCTTAGAATTTGAGATGTTCATAAAAAAGCTAATGTTATGTGGGAAAAAAAAGTAAGTAAAATTAAGTAAGTTGCGAAAAATGTGCTTGGAGAATCATAAGGGAAAGCTTTTTTTAATAAAAATAGTTAGTGGTAGAGTCAAAATATACAAAAAAAAAAAAGATACGAAATAAGAAGTATTACTATAAAACTTGGTTTATACGTAAAAACTCAGAAAATTAAGAAAGATATAAAGTGACTCGTAGAGATTCTAAGTAAGCAATATATGATGCAACAAATTTAGCTTTTGATGATTTATATATGATATGACCCTGAAAATTCCACTAGTCGAACCACGAATCTTGATGTCGAAAGCAATGTGATTTTGAATCAAGACTAACCGAGATCAAGCGCTTATTATCAATCGATTCTTAAACATGGAGTGTTTATAGTCAAATTGAGCGTCTTGATGAGCTGGATCTAACAAGCCCAAGATCTCATAATTCCAACTTCATTTGAGTGTTCAAATACACAAAATACATCAAATGATCAAAGGAATCATTTTGAGCCGTCCGATGGAGTGGAGTGGTACGGGTTTTACATATATTTACAGAAACGTCACTCCTCTAATATATCATTCCTCATATGGAGGAGGCCAAGAGAGAAGAGAGCTCTAAAGCTTGAAAATCCTCAGCATAATCATGCACCTGACTGTTCACGGTTGTTACCACACCGCCGTCGGTCGCCATACGATCCTCACGTCGTCAATCTCCGTCGGTCTCCATCCTGACGACCTTCATCGTCGAGTGGTTGTTCCCATTTGTTCACCATCATATCTACCTAGCAATTTACAACTTGAGCGTGTATATGATGGTATTGTTGTTCGATTTTGGGATTCCCATTGTTAGCCCTTCTCATATACAATTATGTAATCCCGTTATGAAAAAAATTTGTACTCCAAAACAAATATATAGTGAAAGCTTTTTACTGGGCTAGGCTCCATGATTGTTTTCCCTCCTTTCGAGGTTTTTCACATAAAAATTATAAAATTTTCTTGTTCACTCTTTAAATAGTTGTGTGTCTTTGGATTTCTCGACTAAAGTAAACTTTCACTCTCTACTGGTTTTCTAGCATAAGCAGTTTGGGTATGGAAAATTGATTCCTATTATTTCATCTTGTATGACGACCAAGTTTTCCAACAAGATCAAAACCACCATCAAGGTGGAGCATTTCAAGTTTTAAGGAGGCATGAAGCGAAGAATAAAGTTTCATCAAACTTCGTTCCTTCAGATTTTATCAGAAATTGGGGACAACTCTTAATCTCAGAAGATTGCTCTTGTTAAGCATCTAATCGATTACCATCCCAAGAAATAAGTCAAAGTTGGAGGATATTTCAACATTGAGAAGAGATATAACTTTGCAAATTATGATTTTCCAATCATACTCATGGAAAAACAAGACTATGGTTAAGGAGCAACTTTGGCTACAATCACAAACAGATATTTTGATTTGACCTCTTCCATACAAGTTAACGTCATCAGATAACACTCTGACAAACAATCTCGGATGGGTCAAAAATCTTCAGCGGATTCAATTCGACCTCTTCCATATAGGTTAATGTCATCGAGCAAAGACTCTGAGAAACAATCTAGGATAGGTCAAAAGGTCCTTGGTGGACTTCCCACGACCTCTTCCATATAGGTTAACGTCATCGGGTAACACCTTGACAAACAACCTCGCATAAGTCAAAAATCCTCAGCGGATTCAATTCGACCTCATCCATATAGGTTAAGCGTCGTAACACCACGATAAACAACCTCGATAGGTCAAAATCACCGTGATTCAATTCGACCTCTTCCATACAGGTTAATGTCGCCGCAAAACTCGACAAACAACCTAGATAGGTCAAAAGGTACCGGTGGACTTCCCGATCTCTTCCATACGAGGTTAATGTCGCCGGGTAACACCTTGATAAACAACCTCGATAGGTCAAAATCTCGGCAGTTGATTCGACCTCATCATCTGAGTTGCGTCGCCGGGTAACACCACGACAAACTCGAATAGGTCAAAATCGGATTCAATTCGACCTCTTCCATACAGTTAACGTCATCAAGCAAAGACTTCGACAAACAACCTGGATAGGTCAAAAGGTCCTTGGTGGACTTCCCACGACCTCTTCCATACAGGTTAACATCATCGGGTAACACCCTGACAAATAACCTCGGATAGGTCAAAAATTCTCAGCGGATTCAATTTGACCTCATCCATACAGGTTAACATCATCGAATAACACTCTGACAAACAAACTCGGATGAGTCAAAATCCTTGGATTGATTCCTCTTCATATATGTTAACATCGCCGAGCAAAGACTAACAAACAACCGATAGGTCAAAAGGTCCTTGGTGGACTTCCCACGACCTCTTCCATACAGGTTAACGTCATCTGATAACACCCTGATAAACAATCTCGGATAGGTCAAAAATCCTCAGCGGATTCAATTTGACCTCATCTATACAGTTTAACATCATCGGGTAACACCCTGACAAACAACCTCGGATAGGTCAAAAATCCTCAGCGGATTTAATTCAACCTCTTCCATACAGGTTAACGTCATCGAGTCACACTATGACAAACAACCTCGGATAGATCAAAAATCCTCAGTGGATTCCATTCAACCTCTTCCATACAAGTTCACGCCATCGGGTAACACTCTAACAAACAACCTCAGATAGGTCAAAAATTCTTAGCTGATTCAATTCAACCTCTTCCATAAAGCGTCGCCGAGTCACACTCACAACAAACAACACCGGATAGGTCAAAGAAAACGCCGACCATCACAATCTCCGGTCACCACCATCGTCGCCGGTTATCCCTGCCGACTAACGCTAGTCGCCCGCAGATTGACTTGCGGTTCGCGTATGACCCCGTCGACCAATCCGCCGTCATGATCATCGCCCACCATATCAGGCCATCTCTGCTGGTAACCACCATCGTCATTTGGTCATCCCCCATTCTGCGTCTTCGGTCTCCCGATTCACGCGTCTTGATGCAGACCACCCCATCGGTACCACCCGCGGTGCGTCACCATCGCGACTACGTCGCCCATCGCCGGCCATCTCATGGTCACCACCATCGTCGGCTGGTCATCCCAGCACTGCGCATTGCCTCCATTACCATCGCCGTTCATGCCGACCACCGGTCGGTCCGTCTCCGGTCACCGCCGCCAACCATAGCCGGCAATCTCCGTCGGTCACCATCGTCGCCGGTTATCGCCCATTCTCGACTCATCGCACCCTACCGTCGCCGTTGTCATTGCCGGCTGTCGACGCCAACCACCGTTGCGGTCCGCCATACCATCGTCGATCTCCGCCGGTACCACCATCATCGCAGTCATCCCGCCGACTCACGGCCCGGCCACCGCCCGTCATCACCATCGCCGGTTATCATCACCGATCATCACCTCAAACGGTCCGGGCAATTAACCTCTTTCGAGGGAAAACTTCAGTATGAACTATGGGTCTTGATCACCTCCGAACCGGTCGGTCGGCGAGGTCGTTGACACCTCCCGAGGAAAAACTGAGCCTTGCCGTATGAACTATGGGTCTTGATCGCCTCACGAACGTCGGTCCAACGAGGTCGATTGACCTCTTTCGAGGAAAACTAGAGCGCCGTATGACTACGGTCTTGATCACCTCCGAACCCGGTCGGTCCAACGATGTTAGTTGACACCTCTTTCGAGGGAAAACAGGAGTCTTGCCATATGAACTATGGGTCTTGATCGCCTCCGAATGACCTCCTCTTAAGAAGAAGAGGGACACTCCAGCATACGAGGAGTGTGCCTTCTCTCTTGACCCTAGGGGGTTTTATAGACCCCCTATAGGGGCAAAAAGGTTAAAAATCCAAGAAAAATGGCTTAAAATCGCTCAAAATTGTAGAAAATTGCGGAAAATGGACAAAAATGGACGAAAATACCCTCATCGGAGCGGTTTGCGTGTGCGGGCGTTCATGCATGTGAATACAGCGTGCATGACCAGTCTGCCAGCGCCCGTGCCCGCCCTGCCTTCGACGCAGCGCCCGCCCGTCTTCCTGCTCTCAGTGAGCCGCTTGCGTGCCAGCCCCCTCGCATGTCGCGCGCAGCCTCACGGTAGCATGGCATGTCTTCACGCCGGCCCGGGGCATACTTCGCCCGCGGATGCCTGCAAGCACGTAAGTGTCCAGATGGGTCCATAACCCCGAAATCTTGCACCAGCACGTACCCGCACACATCCGCGGCCCTACACCCGCTTCCATGATCATAATCTTGTGCTCCCATGAAGATCTGTTCTCTCAAAATGTATGATTAATGGACCCACAAATTTCATTGAAGAATCTGCTATTTTCAAGTATTCGACATATATATTTTTGGATGATTGAGATAATATCATCTAAAAATAGGGGGGCAACTGATATGACACTGAAAATTCCACTAGTCGAAGCACGAATCTTGATGTCGAAAGGAATGTGATCCTAAATCAAGACTAACCGAAATCAAGAGCTTATTATCGATCGACTCTTAAACATGGAGTGTTTATAGTCAAATCGAGCGTCTTGACGAGCCGGATCTAACAAGCCCAAGATCTCATAATTCTGACTTCATTTGAGCATTCAAATACACAAAATACATCAAATGAATCATTTTGAGCCGTCCGATGGAGTGGAGTGGTACGGGTTTTGCATGTATTTATAGAAATGCCACTCCTCCAATCTATAAATAGCCCCTCATTCCTCATATGGAGGAGGCCAAGCAAGAGAGAGGAGAGAGCTCTAAAGCTTGAAAATCCTCAAGGCATAATCATGCCACCATTCGACGGTCTTCGACCACCCCCGTTGGTTACCAACCACCACCGCCGGCCACCGCCGTCAGCCGCCACTGCTGATCCTCACCGTCGTCAATCTCCGTCGGTCTCCATCATGATGACCTTCATCGGTGGTCGTTCCGCTATTCACCATCATCACTACCACTAGCAACTTTACAACTGAGCGTGACTATATGGTTTGTTGTGATTTTGGGATTCCCATTGTCTCATATATAATTATGTAATCCCGTTATCAAAAAAACTTGTACTCCAAAACAAATATATAGTGGAAGCTTTTTATTAGGCTAGGCCCCGTGATTTTTTCCCTCCTTTTGAGGTTTTCTATGTAAAAATTCTGGAGTTTTCATGTTCACTCTTTAAATACCTATGTGTGTGCTGGATTTCACAACAAGGCTAAGGCGTAAACTTTCACTCTACCGCAACTGGTTTTCTAGCACATAACAATACATTAGATTGAATACCAAAGAAGGTGAAAGATGTATGTATAAGTTAGCCAACCAAAGAGATAGGAGAAGCAAAGATGTAGTTTAAGTGAGGTATATTAAGGATGAAAATCATAAAGTGTTTTTCTTAGAAACGATATTGGAATAAGTGGATGAGGTATTTTGACAAACTTTTTAATAAAGGATCTGAAAATATGATTGCTTTTAGCAACCTTAATACCTTAAATGAAAATAGAGAATTTCATTTTTATTATCGTATTAGTAAATTTAAAGTTTGAGAATCTTAAAAAAAAAGAAGTATGGAAAAACAGTATGATATGATGATATTCCAATAGAAGTGTGGAAATGTTTAGGAGATCAATGAATTTTTTGGCTTACAAATCTTTTTAATGTTATTTTAAAGACTAAAAAGATATCAGATAAGTGGAGAAAGAGTTTGTTGGTTCCTATATTTAAGAATAAAGGAGATGCACAAGAGTGCAAATTACAGAGGAATTAAGTTATATGTCAAACATTTAAATTATGGGAGAGAGTAATTGAGCATAGGTTATGAAGTGATATAAAAGTTTCTCAATATCAGTTTGGTTTCATGCCAGGTAGATCTACTATGTATGCTATACATTTGTTAAAAGGTTTGATGGAGATGTATAGAGAAAGGAGGATCTACATATGATATTTATTGATTTAGAGAAAGCTATTGATAAAGTTTCAACAAATATTCTTTGAAGAGTTCTAGAAAAGAAAGGAGTTAATATTGGTTATATTCAAGTCATTAAGGATATGTATATTAGAGTTATTACTTGTGTCCAAACACAAGGAGGATTGACAAAATATTTTCTTATTTTAGTTGGATTACATCAAGGATCGGCTTTAAGCCCTTATCTTTTTTCTGTAGTTATGGATATCTTTACTAAACATTTCCTGGAAGATGTACCTTAGTGTATACTTTTTCTAAATGTCACTCTTCTTATTGATAAGATTAGAGAGGGAGTCCAAGAAAAACTTGAATTATGGAAGTCAGCCTTAGAGTTTAAAGGTTTTCATTCGAGTCGATCTAAAGCTGAATATAAAGAGTATAATTTTAGTTGTAGAAGTTCTAGTGGTGGTGTCATGACAATGGGTGATCAAGTCATTAAGAAGAGTAGATGTTTTAGATATCTAAGATCTATTGTTCAAAATGATGATGATATCAAAAGAAATGTTATTAGTAGAATTCAAGTTCGATGGTTGAAATGGAGGAATGCATTTGACCTATTGTGTAATAGAAAAGTACCACTTAGACTTAAGGGAAAATTTTATAAGATGGAGGTAAAACCAGTTGTGGTGTTTATTTTTAGATGTGGGGTGGACACCACGTAGATGTGGGGTACTTATTGAAGTGATGGGTATGACATTAAGGTATGATATACTATCTCAAAAATAATATATGCATCATCCTATAATGGACTTAATCACTTAATAAGGACTCATAAATCATGATGAGTCTTCGAATATACCAGAGATTTTTCCCCTACTTTACATAGATAAATAAAGTAGGGTTTATATTAAGCCAAGATCTTAAGTTTCCTATGGATGCAAGCCTTCATAGTTAATTACATCCTAAGAAATATGGATTTCTTAAGAATACTCTCGATTAAAGTAAGCAATTATTATCTCAAAATATTTCAAAACTAGACTATCAATAAATTAATTATTTTAGAAAAATCAAGTGGGATTATTTAAGCAGAAGACTTATTTTTGGAATCCAAAGAGAATAAGTAAGAAATGCTCATGATATTAGGAAGCCTAGTGAGCATTCCAATCTATCCTATGGTTGGGCTTTATGTATTTGAAAGTGAAGAAATTTATTTATTTGAGTTAGAGTTTTATTAGACTACTAGTGCTTATAATCAATCAACATAAGATTGTAGAAATGCCTAAGGGGTGAGGATTTATGCTTGTAGCCTGAAGGAAACTAGCTACCTCAGATCCTAAATATAGAGAGCTTTAGCATAAGCCAAAGTGCGACTTAAATCTAAGCGAAAGATGAATATAAGGGTCTATTCCTTAAGAGAAGATAGACATGTCTGACTCTTCTGAAATTACAACCACCTGGAGTGGCCACCAGCTAACACCTCCTACGCTTTAAATTCATGTAGTTCAGTCTTATGAAATTGATGGATAGTTAGGTTTGTTATTTAATTGGAAAGAGACTAAAGTCCTAAACCCATTCCCTAAGAGACTATAGCATGAGTGGTATGAGCATATGATTTAATCTACATGTGCAAAATCATTTCAAATTTTATTTTATTTTGACTCAGTCATTTAGACAAAGGCTTAGGATTTCTTTATGCCTAAATGCATGATGAAAGTTGATTGTTAGCTAAATCAAAAGGGAGAGGGTGAAGCTCCATCAGGAGGGGTTGCTCTCATGGGTCAAGCGGTCCCTATAGTGTAAGGACGGAGGCCCTTATTTTTAGCAAGAGTGATAGAGGATGCATACATGATGTGAGATATTTAACATACAACTAAGAGGTTGCTAAATCTTTTAATTATCTTGATTATAACCTAAACTTTATAGTGATGTTGTGTGTTATTTAAAACTTTAATTATGATTTGCTAGTTGGATAAAAAAATTTATTTTATCCTAAGAGACTATCACATTCAGGCCACACTTTAAAACATCAAACATTAAGAAACAAAAAAGTGGAGGCAATCCTATTGCACAATCTAAACAAATCATTAATCAATTTTATAGACTATCATAGAAGAATAAGAGGTCACTGCGATCGTGTACCGCCGTACATCCCAAAAAGAGAAAAGATGGGTAGCTGAGCTCTACCCTTATACAACTTGGAATATGAAAGAATAATTTTATAATTAGAATGAATATGTGCTATGGGGGTCTTCATTCTTCACTTCTTCATATTCTCCTTCTCTTTCCTTTTGATTTGTTTGTGCTTCAAAGGCATCACAGGGTGTCCTAGGACTAAGCATTCTAGCCACTGCTCATCCTAATCCCTCATAACACTAATCTTAATTCCTATTATAAAAATTATATTTATATAGGAAAAGTAAATCAAACTACACCTGTAAAATAGAAGTTAGCTAAACACACATACAATCCCAAGCAATTATCTTTATAATTTGGACTTAGTACCCTGCATATGAGTAATTAAGCCCACCCGTCCTAACTTGGAGTATGCTTAGGGGTTTAGGCAACCTGCAAAGAGAATATTTATATTTATATTTATTTTTAAACAACCCCTTCAGCATAATCTCCTACATAAAAATTAATTAGGCTAATCATGGTCTAATATCCAATCTATGAAACATACACCCTAATATCTAGTCTAAAACATTACATCACAAAATTATGGAAGTCAGCCTTAGAGTTTAAATATTTATTTTTTTTTCTGCTAGGCCATTCCCTCCCTTCATGAAGGATTCGGTGGCTCATCTCTTTGGCTCGGTTCCAGGTGTTGCTTCTCCTTTCTTCTACTCCTCTCCTACCTCTACTATTCGTGAGGCCGGAGGTCTGTGTGCTCTTTTCCTTCTTTTTTTTTCTTTTTTCTTTTCTCGTATGTCTTTTGAGGGAGGATTTGCCTCTAACTTTCCCCTTCTCTCTTATGCTACCCTCCTTCTTATCCCTCTTTACCCCATTTGACCCTCATCGACTTATTGGAAGGATTTGCTTATGGCTCATAATGATAAAAGCAAACAACTCTCTGCCTTTCATCCTTCAGGTCTGGATGAGGTTCGGGCTTTCGAGCTGACCTGAAGGAGTGACATTTGTCTCTAGTAGGTCATGCAATTAGAAAATGACCTTTTTATGGCGCTCTTATAATTGCTATCAGTAAGAAATGGAAGTTCAAGGGGAGTTTATATTTACTCACTCTGGAAGGGGATTTCTTCTTGTTTAAATTTTCTTTCCAGGAGGATTACAACCTCATATGGGATCATGACCCTTGTTTCCTTAATGAAATTTATTTATCTTCCAAAAATGGCCTTGGGACTTCAAGCCATCAAAGGAGAACTTCTCAGAGATTCCTTTATGGATTAAATTCCTGAATTTCTCACTTTGTTGTTGGAACGAAGCCAATTTTTCTAAAGTTGCTAGTATGGTTGGTGTTCCACTTGCCATTGATAATCTTACTACAACTAAGTCCAGGATTACCTTCGCTCGTGTTTGTGTTCAGATCAACTCCTCATCTCCCCTTCTTGATTTAGTTTCCCTCAATCTAAATGGAGCCAAACATGTTCAAGATATAGTGTATGACTGGAAACCTCAGGCATGTGGTCAATGCTCTTCTTTCTCCCATGATAATAACACCTGCCCCCTAAATCCCACCACCAAACCTCCTTCTAGGGGCCGAAGTCAAAGTTGGCCTCCCCGTATTCTCAAGCCTCCAGCTATCTTAGAAGTCATAAATTCTTCAATGGAATAGGAAGATAATTCGACTTTTGAAGAGGTGCAACCTTCTGAGCCAGTTTTGATTCAAGTGGATAATGTTCCCCTTTCCACCTCTTAGGCCATCAATGACCTCAATCCCTCTCCAGCCCAATCGCCTTAGGCTAAGGATGTCCTCTCGACCAATGCTTCCATCGCTTTAGATGATTCTTTACCTTCAAAAGAGCCCTTCAACTCTTCCTTGCTTCTAGGCGTCATGATGCGATCTGCAATTGCCTCCCCCAAACGTCCTTACTCTACCAGGAACCTGAAGAATTCTTCCAAAACTCCTAAGATGAATTCTCAAAAGCAAAATCATCTCAGATCTTAATCCTCCCAACAAGCCTTAATTCATAAGGCTAATCCCAAAAAGAAAGGCAAATAGCCTTTCCTTATTACCTATCTTTTATGTTGTATCCATCTTTATGCAGTTGGAATGTCCTGGGCCTTCTTGCCGAAGGCAGAATACATGATTGCAAGCGTCTTGTGAAAGATTCTTAAATCGACCTCTTTTGTCTCCTCAAAACCAAACTGAATCTCGATTCGTTTGATGATCATTTCATGCAAAAGAAACTTCAACTCTTCTCTATGAAAAGTAGCTACAATAACTTTGACTACAGCCCTGGCGGTAGGATCTAGTTGAAATGGAACAATGATACTATCTCTTTTAAAATTGTCTCTAAATCCTCCCAACTTATTCATGGAAAAGTTAATCATTGTTCATCTAGTTCCTTCTACTCCATGAATGATCCTTGGATTTTAATGGGAGATTTCAACTGTGTTCTCTACTGTAATGAAAAAGTGGTGAGAGACCTATCCCTCTGAATAAGACTATGGACTTTAAGAATTGTATTCAAGACTGTGGCCTTCTTGATCTCCCTAGCTTGGGGCTCTTCTTCACTTCGTCTAATCAGCAATCAATCAACTTGATTCAATCTAGGATTGATAGAGTCCTTTGCAACACTAATTGGATAGATGTCTTCTCAGATTCTCATTATAAAGTCCTATCTCCCTTGTCTTTAGATCACTCTCCACTTATCTCTCTTTTGCAACAACCCCACTTACCATCTCCTTCCAGATTTTCGTTTAAAAATTACTGGACTAATTTTGAGAACTTCAATGAGGTGATTTTCAAGGCTTGGAGAACCTATATATCAGGGAATCCCATCGTTGTATTCTTTAAGAAACTTAAATATATTAGGGATTCCCTCAGGAGATAAAATTGGAACTCCAACTCTCTTGCTCTCCTAGTTGCCTTTCTCAAGGGAGAGCAAGAGCATATCCTAGCTTGCTTGGAAACTAACCCTACCAACCCTTACCTTGCTCATGAAGCCAAAATCATACATGACAAATACTTTGCTGCCACCCAAAATGGGTATAGTTGGATTAAGCAAAGAGCTAAGGCTCATTGGTTTTCTAATTCCAATGATGACTTGAAGTTCCTTTATAGTTCCATCAAAGAAAGGAGGAACTCTAACCGGATTCACTCCTTGCGATCTCCCTCGGGCACTATTATTGATCCATCTTTAATTACATAGGAAATTTATCTTTATTTTTCTTCTCTCTTTAACAGTAGACCCAATGTTCTGCCTAATCTTCATGATGTTCCTCTTGGTACTATCCTATCATGTCAACAGGCTTCCAAGCTAGGCATGAAGGTGTCGGATCAAGAAATTATTGATGCTCTACATGACATAAATGAGAAATGGACTCCTAGCTTTGATGGCTTTAACTCAAAAATTTTTATCCGCTCCTGGGAGATTATAGGGAACCAATTCTTGCTTGCTGCCCATCACTTCTTTAGTTCCAAAAAGCTTCCAAAGATATTAACATAGCCTAATCAGTCTCATACCCAAGGTAAAACATACTAACTCACTTTCGATTTGCCTATCTCTCTGGATACTTTCTACAAAGTGCTTGCCAAAGTCCTTACTAATATGCTTCGAGGCGTACTTCTCTCGGTGATTAATAGAGCCCAATTCACATTCATCAAAGGTAGAGACATTGCAGATAATATAGCTTTGACTCATAAGAACTATCAAGAAATGTCCTCTGCTGGTTCTCCTGGTAAATTCATAACCAAGATTGATTTGAAAAAAACATTCAATTCGGTTAACCGAGAATCTTTACTCCATAGAATGAAACTCAAGGGCTTCCCTCTTATCTTTGTTAATTGGATAGAGGCCTGCATTTTTGATATCCCCTTATTGATGTAAAGTTTAGTATTTGAACATCTCACATCCTCGTAGGGGCCGCCCGTATGCTCACTACCACGCCAAAAAAGGTGTGTATGGGTGGTATAACCATAACCTGAATGCACCATCCCACCATGCTAAGAAAGGCATGTATGGGGCTCTGAGATACTTGCATGAAACAAATTTTCCCTCCATGCTAAGAAAAGCGTGTACGGGTACTTATACACCTGCAATATCAGTTTAAACAGTGATTTTATTATCATGACCGAATTTATGTTAAGCTATTTAGGTCTCCTGATAGTGTGAAAATTTGGCAGCATTTTGACACATCCCAACATCATCCCCATGTAGGGGGCTACCTTGGGTATGCTATGCCTACCCACCATACAAAGAAAAACATGTAAAGGTACTTATATACTTATAAATAGGCACATCTTTTCTCGATGCGTCAAGAAAGATGCGTGATATACCATAGCATACGCGAGGGTGCTCACGGCATGCATGCATGAGCCTGATCCACACATGCGGGTGACACGCGCAGGGGCTGACGGATGTGAGACGCAAGGGAAAGAGCTCACTTGCGGGATGACGGGAGGTTGCGGGAGCTTACGTTCATTTCACGGAAGAGCACTAGCGGATGGGAGATTCACTCGCATGAGGGAGGACTATGGGAGTTTTGAGTAGGGAGTTGAGGTTAGGGTTAGATATAAGTAGGTATTTATAGGGGATTTTATTTAATTGTTTAATTAGCTCTAATTTAGATTTTTGCACCAATATTGTTATATAAGCAATATATATGTCGATCAGATATGATGATATTTGGATGCAGCGGTGTTTTTTATCATTGTTTGTTCAGATCGAATTGGGTCAATTTTAGGTCAAAATTATGTACTATCGCTTCCGACAACTTGACATTTGCTTAGCCTAGTTTGAATTGAGTGTGTACATTCTCATTTGAAAGATTTAGATATTTTAACATTAATGATGCAATCAATTTCATGAATGGACATCATTTGGGCATCATCATGGATTCCCGACCTCGATATGCGATTAGGCACGTCAATGGATCTTCTTCTTGATCAGTTGATCATTGAGTTGTGCAATATGTATATTCTGATCAATTTTGATATTTTGAATGTGATGAAAAAATTCTATTCATCGATCGGAGATCATTTTGACTAATTTTTAGTGTCGTCGAGTGTATTTCAGTTCTGATTTGAACACTATTATATCTGATTGCTCAATATTCAAGCAGACTCATTCGAATTGAACGTAGATAATCTCATTTGATAAATTTTAAAGTTTTAAAGCTAATAGAATGATCAATTTTATGAATAGAGGTCATTTAGTCATCATCACAGCCTTCTGACTTCGGTATGCATGTAGGCGCTTCGACGACCCTCCTTCTTGATCGATCATCCATCAAATTGTGCAATATGTGTATTCTAATAAATTTTGATATTCTGAACATGATGGTGAAGTCTGTTCATCGATCGAAGATCATTTTGATTGATTTTCAATGCCATCAAGTGCATTTTAGCTCTAATTTATGCATTATTGCATCCGAAGTCCGTCGAATTTGTCTTGTTAGCTCGACTCGACTGATGCAGCATGCATGGAAGTTTTGAAATGCCCCCCAATAAATGTGAATCATGCATGGAGTGAGTCATGTTTATTGAAAACTAGTTGACTCTTTAGGCTGGTCACGGATCTTGGATCACTTCAGCTTCAATTTTAATGGGTTTACTGATGAGCTTCTTCCACCATCTACTCTCTACTTTAATGAGTTTGTCGAAGATCTCTTCCTTTGGTGTCTTTATAGATTTATACTTCCTTTGACCCTAATTTCATGCTTGATCGGGTTGGGTGGGGAAATTGATTTATTTATTTTGAGATTTGAAATTCCTTTTGCCCTAGCTTTAAGCTTGACAGACTTGACGAATGATCGACCTGATTTGTTCATATTGACTTGTCAGGAAGTGTATGTATGCCATATATCCCATGCTTATTGCTTTGATGGACTCATTGAAGGGTGCATACAGATGACCCAGCCTTCTAGCTCATATTATGTCAATGTTGAGTTATTAGTCTAGAAATATGTGCATTAACAGACTGAATAACCACAAAATTCCTTTAGTTCGGCTATTGCTTTTGTATAAACTATGGACTTGCTTCCTTGATCTTGTGCTTTCTACTTTGGCAGAATTGATGAGGAGATGGATTTGTACTGTGCTTTATGCTCAATCAGATCATTTGAGAATAGATTGGGATGTTGCATTGTAAGTAATACGGAGATTGATTTGAGGCAGCTCTCGGTTGAGAGTTTTTCTCAGATTGTCTTGGTCCATCAATCAAGTAGAAATATCTCTAGGATTCTGGTTACTTCTAATCACTAAACTAGAACTGGTTTGAGATTGAACAGCTATCATCATTGGACTGACGAGCAGGGGCTCTTTCACTGCAGCATTTTATTGCAGCTTGTTGAGTGAGGAGAGCGTTAGTAACTTGATCATTTGTGGGCTTGTTGAGACCGACCTTTAGAACTTACTTGATTCTTTGACTTAAGCTATGATGGCTTGGTGGTTAGGTCATCAGACTAATTAATTGGGGCTCTTTCACTGCGACCTTTTCTTGCGGCTTGTTGAGTGAGGAGAGCGTTAGGAACTCAACTACTTATGAGCTTGTTGAGTTCAACCTTTAGAACCCAACTATTTCTTAGACTTGAAGATGTAGAGGTTGATATTTTTCCAACTTAGCCGACTAAAGCTTCTAAAATTGGGAGTTCTTCTGACTTAATCTTCAAAATTTGACAATTATGTGAGATAAACTTTTGACATTCAAGACTGTCTTTTCATGCATGAAAATGGATTCTTTTTATCCTTGCAAGAGCCTACAACTTTAATCATAACAATTATAAATATGTTTAGATATTTTAGCATAAAGCTCAATGTCAACTTGAATGTATATACAAGAAGATCTCCTCTTTCACAGGAAAGGATTGTACAACTTTGATTATAAAAACTAAAAAAATGCCCCTGTCTAATAGGGGGATTGCAAACTAGTTCAAAAATATATTACAGAGTTTGAACTCCTTTAATATAAATAAATGTAACTCATTCGATTATTATTTATATATATATATATATATATATATATATATATATATATATATATATATATATATATATATATATATATATATTTATTTGAGGATCTCGGCTTGAAGCACGATGTCAACTAAGCTAAATAAATAAAAATGCCCCTATCTAATAGGGGGGCTTTCCTAGTAACTTGAAAATGCGTTCTCGCTTTATGAGAGAATCTTCAAATGATATTACATGTTTATTTGGTATGAAAGCCTTATTAGTGCAATATTCATTTAAGTATTTATATACTTATCCATAGTCAGTTGTGATATTTTTTGAGATATCGATAGTTTAGTGGTGGCATCGGTCATTGACCATTCGTGTCAATAAGCTGGTAGGCTCCTCTTTCATACACCTTCTTTATGATGTAAGGACCTTCTCAACACTAGAACCAATTCACTTTTCTAGAATGTCTGAGGATGTACTGAATTATTGAATGTTTTAGATATCCTCGCTCGGTAAATTTCTAAACTTTGTTGAGCTTGGAGTCTAACTCTATCAAGCGCATCCAACTCTTCCATTCGTAGGTGAGCATCCTCATCTTGAGTAAGACTGAATTTGACAGCTACTCAAATGATGGTAGCTCAACTTCTAGTGGTAGAATAGCTTCAACTCCAAATGTTAGAGCATAAGTAGTGGCCTTGGTTAGAGTTTTATAAGTTGTTTTATATGCCTAGAGTGCTTCTATCATTTTAGTGTATCACTCTCTTTTATTCTTCATGAGAATCTTATTTAGCATCTTTACCAATGTCTTATTGAAAACCTCTACTAAACCATTGGCCTTTAGATTGTAGATTGATGAGTATCGCTAATCGATTTTGTGCCGGTCAATAAATTTGTATATCTTTGCACTCTTGAAAGTTGAGTCCTTATCTAAAATGACTCGTCGTGGCACCCCAAATCTATAGATAATATGAAGTCAATGACTCGATCAGCAATGACTTCCTTAAACGGAGCAGCTTCAGCCCATTTGGAGAAGTAGTCATTAGTTGTTAGAATGAATCAATGTCCGACTGAGGATAGATGATCAATCGGCTCAATTATATCCGTGCTCTAACTTTTGAATGGCCAGGATGCTATTATTGGATGCAAAGGATTCATAGGTTGATGAATGAGATCCTCGTGGACTTGCATTCATGACATTTCCTGGCATGATCTATGTAGTTTTTCACCATTGAAGGTCAATAGTACCCCATCCTCTTAATTTTTTTTTTCCATTTTAGGAACTGACTGATGCGCCCCACAAAGTCCTTCATGAATTTCGGACATAACTTTGTTGGCTTCATTCGTCCATAAGCATTACAACCAAATTTGTTCAAAGGATCTACATTACAATGTATCATTAACATAGGCATATCATAGAATCCTTTTTTTAATCTGTGTGGCTTGTGATTTATTACTCAACAATTTGCATTTCTTGAAATAATCGATGAAGGCTTATCTCCAATCATCAGGCTCTTCCACTATGAAAGCTTCACATGATTTCTTTATAGTACTTTTGAGTTTTTCTCTCTCTTATACTGGCCATTCTTTGGGAGAGTGAGGAGCAATTTGAATTGCTTTCTACTAGCTTGAGTTTGATGTCCCCTCTACTTGCGGGGAGTATGGATTTACTAGTTATAGATGTCGACGAGTGGACACTTCAATCAACACATCATCATAGTCCATGTTTGCCATTTATTTTGCTAGCTTGATAAGAAAATCTTCTTTACTATTTTTCGATTCGAGAAACTCGAGCCAATTTAATGTTCAAAATTTACTTCATGAGCTCAAGAACTCGCCTATTATATATGCCAATTCAAGCTTATTAATCTAATAGACACCAACATTTGTTTGATCACCAATTGAGGGTCTCCAAAGATTTTTAAATTTTGGATGCCAATGATAACAACTTCTTCGAAGCCTACCACCAATGCCTCGCATTCAACTTCACTATTGATTCTTGGCTCAGTTAGCCTGTATGAATGCCTCATTATGCCACCTTTTGCTGTAATGAATATGAGGCCAACCCTAGCTCTTACTTTTGGAAGATTTGGGGCTAAGCGGGCTTAATAGATGATGCACCATCAAAATATATTTCCCAAATCTGTAGCTTTTTTCTTTTGTGGATAAGTAGAATATGTTCATCAGGTAAATCATCATTGACTATTGAATCTACTAGAATAGGATGCACAATCACTAGTATTTTTCATTTAGCTTTAGAGATACATATATAATATTAAACTGTAATAGGAGCATTGTCCATCATGCAAATGACTTATCAATGCTGGTCTTGTCATCAAGAACATCAGTGGATCGATCTTTGAGATGAGCATTATCTTGTGTGAAAACATGTAATGTCAAAGCTTCTAGGTAACGAAGATTAGTGCAAGACAATGCTTCTCGATCGGAGAGTACTTTGCCTCAACTCCTATTAATCTTCGTCTGATATTGTACAACACATTTTCTTTGCCTTTTTTTGTAAGCTGTGGAAGCAATGCTCTGAGGGATTCTTCTAATGCAGTCATATATAAGATGAGAGGCTTCCCTGGGATTGGTGATGCAAGAATTGGTGGATTCAACAGGTATCGTTTGATACTATCCAATGCTTCTTGACATTCGTCATCCCATTTGAATGGTGCATTCTTCTTCATCAACTTAGCAAATAATTAACACCTGCCTGATAGATTTGATATGAAACATCGAATGAATGCCAAATATCCTTGTATAGAACAAAACTAATGAAGATTCTTCGGTGGTGGCATATCCACTATCGCTTTGATTTTATTAAGGTAGATCTCAATTCCTTTGTGTCGCACCACGTAGCCAAGAAACTTTCAAGACAAAACCCTAAATGCACATTTAAGAGAATTTATCTTGAGATCGTAATGCCTAATTCTTTCAAAGACAATCCTTTTGTCATTAAAATGATCTTCTTGATCTATGCTCTTAACGATGAGGCCATCCACATAGGATTCTACTTTTTGATGAATCAACTCATCGAAGATGCATGTCATGGCCCTTTGATATATAGCTCCATCATTCATCAATCCAAAGGGCATGCCTGTGTAGCAGTATATACCAATTGACATCCTCAATGATGTGTGTTTCTCATCTTCATGAGCCATCTTGATTTGATTGTACCATGATAATCCATCCATGAATGGGAACATGTCATAGTTAGAAGTATTGTCCACTAGTAGTTCTGATATTAAAAGTGGAAAGTCATCTTTTGGGCATACTTTGTTCAGATTGAAGTTAATGTAGATATGGATTTGATAATTCTTCTTCCTAACTGGGAAGATGTTGGCTATCCAATCTGCATACTTCTCCTCCCAGATGAAGCATGCTTTAATCGGCTTTTTAGTTTCTGCGATTACCAATTCTTTAATCTCCAATCTCATTTGCCTAGGAGCTTGCTTAATAGACATCACATCTGGTTTAATGGCGAGTTTATGAACTACCACCTCAGGTGATAAACTTGGCATTTCAGTGTATGTCCAAGCAAAGTAGTCCCTGAATTCACAAAGTAAAGCTCTCATTTCTTCAACCTTTTCATCAGGCAGAAGGACACTGACAAAAGTTGGGTGGGGATCATCCTTTGTTCCCAAGTTGATTTCTTTCAACTCATCCATGGTAACTGTTTGTCCACCGTCTTCGAGTTCATTAGGTGCAGGCTTAGTTTCTACCTCTCCATCATTTCTATGATTGACTTCATAAGAATCATCTTCATGTTTGGTCTCAGTCTCAATCTCTTCTTTTGTTATCGCATAACAGATTTTTCTTTGGCGGTGTTTACATCGGTTGTATCCAAGACCTTTAGATGTATGATTATCACACTTTTGCGAGGTCTGTGGACTTTTTAGACCCCAAAAAGTATCAAAGAAGTGGGCTCGCCATTTCTCTGTTCCAGCATTGACTCCTAATTTATGCATCATCTTGTGAATCCTTGGAGGATAATAACTTTGCATTCTAGTTGGTACCATATCGTTAGATTCATTGAATTGCATGAGCCAATCATAAGTTTGGTGGTAACACTCCTTAGACTTGCAGAATGAAATTTCATGTTCATCACTTCTAGGCAAGGGAGTGTTGACCTCATTTTTAGGATGAGCTCTCAAGCCCTCCATCTTAGACATAGGACTTCTCTTAGACTTTAAGAGTTTCTTATCTTAAGACACTTCTAGTGATTAGGTGAACACTCAACTAGCCTAGAGACTTAGAAGAGTTAGCCATAAGAATATGTCATGCCTTGGGGTGTTAGGAAAATTTGCTAGCTTGAACCAAATTCCTCACTTCCTCCTTTCAAGTCAAACTCAAATCAATTCCAACTTGACTGATTTTCTCCAAACTCAAACTAATTCCAAATGATTGAAGCTTATGATTGAAATTCCAAGTTCAAAAATCCTTCCTAAGTCACTTTGATCCCATCATATGGACTTAACCTAAATCAAATCTAAATCAACTCAAATTCAAGAAATTTTCTCACAACTCATTTATATTCACATATATAAATGAAATATAAATCCAAATCAATCAAACCAAATTCAAAATTCAAATCCAAATAAAAATTATTTCCTTAAGTCACTTTGATTCTATCTTATGGACTTAGCCTAAATAAAATCTAAATCAATTCAAATTCAAGGAATTTTCTCATAACCATTTATATTCTCATTTATATTCACAAATATAAATGAAATGTAAATTCAAAACTCAAATCCAAATTCAACTAAAATTCAACCTAAGCCTTTCAAGTCAAATTCTTGAACTTAGCCAAATCAAATTCAAATCAAGACAAACCCTTGATTTTTCTTCATGATTCAATCAATCCTACAATCATGAATCCAAATATAAACATAAACTCCAATCATCAAACCAAAATTAAATTGAAAAATCAAACCCAAGTCAAACTCATGTTCACCCTTTTGAACTTGAAATTGTTAAATGAATTAAAACCCACTTTACTTCAAACCACTTGCAAATGGATTTATATTTCGATCATAAGTCCATATGTGAGTTCAATCAAACTGAAATCTAGCTTTGACCAAGCCATTTGACCCACTTATGCTCACTTGACCCAAAGTGACCTAAAGTACCTCTTTTGAGCCAAATTCTAATCTTGCCCAAATTGGATTGAATTAAGCCTAACTAAGCATTGTGAGCAACAATCAATGAGATGATCAATCACTCAAATTGGGTCAAACTAAGTCAAACCTAAGGGTTGACCAAGTCAACACTTAGCCAAAATGAAGCATAAATTAGTCAAAATCTATCATAGACCAAATTGATCAAAACCATTGATCAAAACTCATTCATGATCAAAGTTTGAACTTGACTAAGTCATCATTTGAGCCTAACCTAGCCTAATTGGCCACTTGACCCAAGTTGACCCAACTTGACCTAAAAATTCAAAATATGTCAAAACTAGATCTAAGCTAAATTGATTGAAACAAATTGGTCAGGTTCATTCAAAATCACTTGTTGAACTTGACCAAAGCCTAAATTGGCCAACTAGACCCAACCTAGCCCAATTGACCTTGAACCCAACTTATCCTAAAAGGTCAAATTGAGCCAAAATCAAATTAAACCAAAATTGATTGGAATAAAGATACCAATTCATTTCAAATGATCAACCAAACATAAACCAACCCACTAACCCAAATAGGTCAAATGGGTCAAATTGGTCAACTTGACCCATTTGGCCTAAATGAAATCAAATGAACCAAATCCAAATATAAATCAAATTGAACCAAACCAATGATACCAAAATATTTAAAATAGTCATAGGAACTTAACTCAATCCTTAGTTTGACCCAATTTGACCAATTGTTCAACTTGACCCAAGTCGACACATTTTGACCTAAATGGGTTAACATGAGCCAAATCATAATCACGACTCCAAATTCAGAAACTTTAACCCATTTTTCAATTATATCAAACATATTCAAATTAAAATCCAAGCCAAATAATCATTTTACCCTTAGGCCATAGGGTAAACTAAAATCAAAACCACTTGGAAATTGGTTGATTCCTTTTCATGGACACTTAACATCCTTTTAGTGGACCAAATGGTCACTAATGAGGATGGTGCACATGACCCATTGGGTTTATGTCACCAACCCAAGGTCAAAAGACCACCTCATGAGCACATGGGAATTCTTCCTCCCTCTCATTTCAAGCATATGGAGCTTACTTCACTCCCAAAACAAAATGCCATGACACTCTAAATAGCCTAACAAACCCATTGAATGTGGTGAATTGATCAAAATGGCAAAAGCTTCGGTCGATTCACCTGGGGAGATACTCCCCTAATTCCTTGAATTCAACACTCACACACTCGATTGAGCTTAGGGAACTCAGAGTTAGCACCCCAAGGTTCCTCCAAGCTTCCTCAACCCATTTCTAATTCTCCAATTTTGGTTTCTCTTAAACTGAAAATAGGGGAGCTCCCTCAAATATCCATCTCATCCAATACACAAAATCAAGCCAATTCCTCCTTCAAGCACCTTGAGGACCTAATTCACTCCAAGCTTCATCCAAGTTTTCAAGGCAAGGGAGAGGGGACTTTGATCAAGGTCATGAGCATTTGAAGCGTGACTTGGTCCATAGGAAGATCTACTCAATCCTAAGGCTTGAAACTTTCAACAAAGCTTCGTCTCCACTAGACGAAGCTACCTTATGGGATTCAAGCGCTGGTGATAGCCTCCGGTGAGGTAAGGATCAAAATCGAGTCTAGAATAGGGAGTGTGTGGTCTTTTGTGAAAGGAATTTTCATCTCAAGTAAAACTAGCCATTGTATATTTTTTCCCTTTTATGATGATGGTGCGGCTTGAGGTTGAGCTCAATCGAGCTCAGATCATGCCATGGAAGATGCACGGTGGCCATCTCCCACAAGTGAGCTTCGATGGATCATGGGCCATCCATCCGCATTTTGGATGGGGCGACCATGATCAAGTAGGATCTCTTCTAATCCCGGCGATTCAAGCAACCGTCCGATCTTTGATGGATGAGGAGAAAGCGCATTGATGCGACACTGCAATGTGATAACTTAAGTGACCATTTCCATCATGCCACATGGAAACCGCACGCCGTGTCGACTCCATTGGCGGATTAGTCATTTAATTAGGCTATTTAATTAATGGATAATCATGAAAACTTCAAAAAAGCATAACTAATTCTAGGAAAATCTTTAAAATACATAGTAAAATGCACTATAAAGATATTTCTTACGAGAATAATCTAAAATGATTTCTAATGGATTTTGAATAGTGAATTTTCCTCAATTAGGGTTTTAATGAAAATTTAATAACCCCAATTACTCCATAATTATCCCACTGATTAATTCGAAATATCTCATGTGCATTTAGGGGGATGCTTTTGCCTCCCTTAATTTTCTTGGGATTTATTGATGGCTTAATTAGGGAGATCAATTAGTGAATCCTTAATCACTCTCTTTATGTAATTAAGGGTAATTAAGCATATGAACAGTAGTTTAGTCCCTTTATTAAGTTAATTAAGCCTTACTTAAGTAGAGAAGAGGTTTATGGAATGGGTTTGGGGAATTTTTTCTAAGCCATTTCCTAAACCCTTTCTTCCTTAATCCAAATTAATTAATCATTAATCACTTGCTTAATTACTTTGATAAAAATTTCAAAATATTTCAGAACTTAAAAAATTTATCTTGGGTAGGTGCTTAGGTGTTCAATAACCTAAGAAACTTTGGGAAATCAAAATCCAATCCACATGTGTGGGAAGGGTTATGAAAGTACTTAAATTAAACCCTTTAACTTAATTAATCACCAATTGTGAGCCAATTACATTAAGCCGCTTCCTTTCTTAGGTGCATTGCTGATTTAAATTTCTTATGTGGTTTTATGTCATACATTGGCTCATAATTATTTAATTAAATTAGTTAAAGTGGTGTAGGTAAGGGGTAATTAATGCAGTTAATTCATACCTTAATCTAAACCAAAATATAAAATCATCTAATGGTTCTAAAATTAAATTAAAACAACATAAATATGTGGGAAATGGGTTAGGATCAGCAAACCTCTTCACATTTCTTAAAATCAAATCAAACTCAAACAAAACTAAAAATCTCTTTAAAATAAATTTGATTTGCTTTAAATAATTCTATTTCATAGGATTGTCTTTATAAGTTAATTAGGGTGAATGAATTTATATGCTTTCATCACTTTATTTCTTTCCTAGCATGCTAAATGTGTATGTCATATGAAAATCATGCATTCATGTTTTGTTTTTTAAAAAAATCAAATTAAAAATAAAATATTTTTTTATGTCAAATTGCATGTTTTGGCTGAAGTAAGAATATGAATTGCTATTATGACTATTAAATCCAAAATTATTTTCAAGACTTATAAATCAAATATCATAATTGAAAGGTATGCTACTTATAATTATTTATAAGCTTGCATCTGAATATAAAATGTGTTATGTGATTCTCCCTCTCTTTCTTAACATAGAAGTTTATAGGATTCACAAAGTGCATAGTCCATTTGAAAGGGACATAACACTTGCTGAAATCCATTCCTATACACTCTTATGTCATGACTTAAGAAGGAACTCCACATCTCACATATAAACTAAACAATCAAACCAAACTCAAACAAACATGAACTTTTTTGCTTTCTTTTCCATTCATTTCTTTTGTACATACATGTATATTTAAGAAAAGTGATATATTAGGACAACCCAGGTTGCGGCTTTAAGTAGCCCTAAGTAGATCTTGTACCTTACACCGTGCTAACAATGATGGTACTCACTTATGCCTTTCATACATGTATGTGTGCATGAAAATGGATAAAAGAAATCCCTCTTTTTTACTTAACAAATCATGCATCATAAAACATTCAAATTTCTTAAACAAATTCTCTTAGCATTCATCATTAATGTGTGCTAAATATTTTCATTTGCATGTATAGATATGCTTATGATTCATCCATATACATATTATACTTGTTGGGAAAGAAATGAAGTGATGTATATTTTGTGATAATATTTTACTTTACTTAATCTTAAAATGCCTTCCTTTTTTAATAGGTTTGTTTAAGGAAAATCTAAACTTAGGATTAATTAAAAAATATAATAAAATATTTAAAATAATCAAATATGAATCCATCTTAGAAATTACTTAAGGTAGGGAAAGAAGTTCTCTTCTCTTTTCTCTCTTTACAACTTAATTAATTAAACTAAATCAAAATACAAATAAAATCAACCAAAGCAACTAAATCTTACATGTAACAACTCTGTTGAACTTTTCACTTAGAAAACTTCAACCTTAAAGCAGCCTTAAATAGCACACATTAGGATTAAGTCACTTCTAGCTTTAGGTTAGGGCGGTGCATGGTTTGATGTTTTGCTTTTATTTTGTGATGTATTATTTTTATTCTGGATGTTAGGGTGTATGTGTATAGGTTAAATGGTAGGATGATCTTAGTCTAACCATTATCTTTTGCAGAGGATTATGCTTAAGGGACATTGTAATAAAAATATAATTGCTTTTACTGCGTGCTTATAAACATAATCCAAAATAGGAAAGGTGGACTTAATTACCCATGTGTGAGGTGCTAAGTCCAATTTATATATATTCATGCTTGGCATTGTTTGGTTTGTTTGGCTAATCTCTATTTTGCAGGTGTTAGTTAGATTTCTTTTTTTTCATTTTCATGTACTTTTGCAATTAGAATTTTAGAATAATTATTATGGGGGATTAGGATGAGCATTGGTCATAAGACTATGTTTTATGTACCATGTGATTCCTTTAGAGCAACCACATTCCAACCAACCAAAAGAAGAAAGAAGAAATAAGAAGAAGAAGAAGAAGAAAAAGAAAGAAGAAATGAAGAATGAAGACCCTCATAACAATGAATTCCTTCTTGATTCTAATTTATTCATTTGTAATCCGGGTTGTATAAGAGTAGAGCTCAGCTACCCAATTTATTTTCAGGTTTGTGCGGTGGAGCTCGACCATAAATAGCCTTTTATTCTTTTACGCTAGCTTTATAAATTGATTGATGTTTGTTTAGCTTGTGCATTAAGATGACATCTTTTCCTAGTTTATTCCTTTCTTTGATGTATGGCCTGGATGATGATTAGGCTATTAGAGAAATAAATTCTCTGTCCAACTAATCAATTTAAACTAAAAATTAAAAAACTTATAACCTCACCTAAAGCTCAGGCTATAAATAAAGATAAAAGAATTAGCAATCCCTTAGCTAGATGTTGTACTTCCTTTCTCACATCATGCATAAAAATCATGTTGTTTCACTCTTGATTAGAGGGCTTCCACCTTTGCCAGAGAACTTGGCTTGACCTTTGAGAGCCATGGTGGAAACACACCTCTTTCTTGATTTTGGCCCATAATCTAATTTCTCATTAGGCATATGAATCCTAAAGCCGTGTTCAAATTAATTGTCCAAAATAAAAATAAAATGTAACAAAATTTGCATTAGATTTAAGTCATTAACTTATGCCCTACATGATCTAGTCTTTGAGGGAATGTGTTTAAGGACTTAGTTTCTTTCTAAATAAATAACAACCTTGCTTTCTTGCATAAACATGTGTCTTGCCTACATATATTTAAAATCTAGAGAGTTAGTTGGCCACCCCAGGTTAAGTTACAATCAATTGGTTTATCCTCTCTTATGGAGGTAAACCAAATACCCATTTTCACTTAGATTTAGGTCATGCTTTTGGCCCTCAAAGCTTCTAGATTTAGGTTTGAGGTTGCTACTTCCTTTGACGAGCATAAATCTCACCTCTTAGGCATTTTCATAACATTGTACTATGGAATTGTAAGCCATATTTAATAAAATTCAACTCAAATAAATTAATTTAATTTCAAAATGTAAAGCCAAACCATAGTTTGGGATGCTTACTAGGCTTCCTAATATCTTAAGCATCCCTACTTATTTTTCATTTGGCTTGATAAAACTCCCTCTTGATTGATCCCACTTTCTAAAATAAACCAATTGATTGATAGTCCTACCTTTTTTTGAAATCTTTAGACAATGATCATTTATCTTAATCAGTATTCTAAGGAATCCTGTTCCTTAGGATTAATTAACTATGTGGGCTTATGTAAGAACTTAATGAACCTGGTTTAAAATAAATCTTACTTTTTTTCATGTAAAGTAGGGAAGAATCTGGTACATTAGACCCATAGTCCTTGAGTCCTTATTGGTGATTAGGTCCATTGTAGGGCGATGACTTCTATCTTTTGAGATAGTACACCTCTCCTCAATGTCATACCCAATCACCCTAATAAAAATATCTATGGATCTGCGTGGCATCCCAACAAACTGTATGTTATATATTTTTATTTTCATTTATCCTCCTTTTTTGAAAGGGGAGGGGATAGATGAAGGAAGAGATATATAAAATATTTCTCCACAGATTTTTCTGGCGACTCTGCTGGGGATGGTTCCTCTCTCCATCTTTGGTAGATGATCATTGTCTCCAAGTATCGATAGTGGGTTTGTACTTTTTATAAATCCAAGACTATGTTTTTTTTGTTGGCACTTAGCTTATTTCATCCTTAAGTTAAGCTAGCCAACATCTTTAGGTTTTAGGACCTCACCCCGTGTTGGTCTTAAAACTTCTGTTGGGTTCTCCAATGGGTGAAAATAAAAATTTAATAAAAAGAAAATGATTAAAGACTTCCTCTTTACCATTTTCATGGTAAGGAAAGGTTCATTCTAAAAATAAAGACAAAATAAATCTTTCAAAAAAGTCTTACTTTTCAAAAGCACTTTTTCAAAATACACTTCATCAACTATTTACACTGCATCTAACAATTTTCACAATTGTTACATGTAGAAATATTTCAAAAATAAAACCAACAATCATATTTTCTAAAAACACAAATGAACTTCTTCACTCAATTCATTTTGATGAAGACTTCATTTCGAAAATAAAATTCCAACAATCATGTTTTCAAAAAGCACAAAATTTGAAGATGGGCCTTTCCATTCAATACATCCAAATGTGTTAGTTGGATGTTACATATTCAAGCAAAATCACAACTTTGAAATTCCACTCAACACATTCCACATGTGTTAAGTTGGAATTCTCACATTTTCAAAAAGCGCATATGAAACCTCTCCATTCAATATACCCACATTTATTGAATGGAAGTTTCATTTTCAATCAAAATCAAAAATGAATTTTTTGAATGGAGGTTTCATTTCCAATCAAAATCAAAAATAAATTCTCCAAGAGCATATATGAAACCTCTACATTCAATATACCCACATCTATTGAATAGAGTTTTCATTTCCAATCAAAATCAAAAATAATCTTTCAAAAGCACATATGATCATCTCCATTCAATCTACCCAAATTTATTGAATGAAGATTTCATTTAAATAAAATGACATTATTTTGAAATGCCACATATTCCATATATGATTAGGTTGGAATTTCCTCTTTCATAAAGCAATAATCACACATGAAAATACATCTTTGAAAATGAAACAATTGATTTCCATCTTACAAATTTGTTAAATGGAAATCCTCTTTTCAAAATCAACAAAACACAAAATTTTTCAAAACACATTTGGAACTTCATTTAGCATACCCCATTTTCTAAAATGAAGTCTCCCACAAAACACAAAATTTGAAACACATTTTTTAATTTCATTAGCATAGTCAAATTTGCTAAAATGAAATCTCCATTTCAAAAAATTTCAGACACATTGGAACTTCATTTTTTAGCATACCATATTTATAAAGTGAAGCCTCCATTTCAAAAAAAAAAAAAAAAAATTTGAACACATTTTGGAATTTCATTTAGCATACTCAAATTTGCTAAGTGAAATCTCCATTTCACAAAATTCAAAAACACACACACACACACAAATAAACACATTGGAACTTCATTAGCATACCACATTTGCTAAGTGAAGTCTCCATTTTCAAAATAAAATCAAAAAATTTGAAATACATTTTGGATTTCATTTAGCATACTTAAATTTGCTAAAGTGTCCATTTCAAAATTCAAAACACATTGAAACTTCATTTTGGCCTACCACATTTGCTAAAGTGAAGTCTCCATTTTTTAAAATTTGAAACACACTTTTGGAACTTCATTTTAGCACACCTTATTTGCTAAAGTAAAGTCTCCATTTTTAAAACAAAATCTAAAACAAAAGAAATACTTTTGGAACTTTATTTAAGGATACCACATTTGCTAAAGTGAAGTCTCCATTTTCAAAACAAAATCCAAAACAAAAGAAACAAATTGGAACTTCATTCTAGCATACCACATTTGCTAAAGTAAAGTCTCCATTTTCAAAATAAATCAAAACAAAGAAACACATTAGATTTCCTTAGCATACCCAAATTTGCTAAAATCCTATTTTCAAAATCAAATCAAAACATTAGGATTTCTTAGCATACCCAAATTTGCTAAGGATCCTATTTTCAAAATTAAAATTTAAAACAAAAGAAACACATTAGGATTTTCTTAGCATACTCAAATTTGCTAAGAGTCCTATTTTCAAAATTTTCAAACAAAACATACTTGGATTCTTCATTTTATACCCAAATTTGCTAAATGATGATTCCATTTTCAAAATCACAAATGATTCACAAAAAAGCAAAAAAAAATAAGAAATTATTTTCAAACACCTCTATACCCAAATTTACTATAAAGTAAATTCAAAAATCAAATCAAAAAATAAAATCAATTGACCCTTTACTTTAACATGCCAAAATTTATTAAATAAAGGGTCCTCAAAATCAAAATCAAAATTCAAATATGAACCTATGGAAGCATCTTCTCCAAAATATTTGAAACCATTTTCAACATACCCAAATTTGTTGAAAGTGGATTCTTCATTAAAAAAAAATCCTCTTTTCAATCAATCTCAAAATCTTTTCTAAATCCATTTTGAGCTTTAACACTTTCAAGATGTTGAGGGTTCAAATTCTAAATTCAAATTCAAAATCAACAAAAACAAGAATAATTCAAGTTTATTCAACATTTGACTTTTTGGTTAGTTTTTTGATTTAGTAATGGTAGCAAAGTATGTGTTCTCTTTCCTCATGGGATGGACTTGGATGATCACCTTCCATGATTATGCCCACCTCATCCACTTTGGTGAGGCTTGAGGGCAGATTACATGTGAGGGTACTCCCCTCAAGGTTAGCAGAACGTGGGCGGAAGCGTCATCAGTCGACATGCCATCGATATTCCCTCACTAAAGAGAGGAAGGTAGGCTGGTTCCCCTATAGTTATGCTAGTATTGTGCCCGGTGGTTCCCCATGCCTTTGGGGCTAGCACCCACTCACTAGCACCCTCAAGGGAAGGCTCCCACAATCCCGGATTGTCTCCCCTGCTTTTGAGGTTGGGTCTAGCTCTTACTATGCTACCTCTACCAGGACTCAAATAAAAAATAAGAATCGCATGATAAAGTGGTACCATACTCGCATTTCTAGGGAGTTAGAGGCATTACTCAATCCAGGATTGCCGATGGTTTCCCCATGGTTAGTTCATCCTCTCTCTCTAGTTCAGAGAGGATGTTGGGATTTTGCTTCACCTCCACCTGATTTTTATTTAGCTCGTGAGAGGAGGAGGAGGTATCGGCTTCCATTCAGTTTTATGCCAAGTAGGCAAAATCTAATGAGTCCGGGCTCAATTTGATTTGAGATCATTCCCCCAGTGTGGGTAGCTTAGGAGAGGGGAGAGCCCTCATTCATGTCACTAGCGGAGTTCAAAAGCCGCTGGTGTAGCCCTCACTTGTGGATTTTCCGGTTGCACATGCTACCCACACCGACCATACAAACAACATCTTACTCACGGGGACTACACATCATAGGAGAGCAGCTCCTATCCTGAGAGAGTCGATGGTGCCTCCACGACACCACTCTTCTCCATGTCTGCCATCACCTGTACATGTTCCATCATCTCCTATTCTAACCAAGGCCATGAAAACCACATTTGGGGAGAAGAGGACCCCATGGTGATCCTTTGGTGAGATCCCATCATCTACCTACTGTGGCGGTGAGCTCTCACTTTACCTAGTAATGGTAAGAAGGAATGGCATCCTCGAAGCATAATTGTCGTTCCTTCACCACCACCATCGCAGCAGGATATAAAGATGATTGGAACAATTGTCGAAGGAGAGGGTGATAGTTCTGTCGCACCTATGATGATAGATTCTCCTAGGAGTGCCACTCCATGCGATTGATGAGCGATTTCTTCAGTGAGTATAATCCTCACAGGATAACTCTCAGGGAGGTGCGGTGCCTCTAGTACATATAGTGATCCCATGACCAATTAGCCTAGATCATTTGTGCATGTTCACATAGACCATTCTCATGCTGATATTATAGCCAATTAACTCATGTAGAAGAAGGAGATCTTAGGATGAATAGATGAGGAGAAAGTCAACTTTGATCTGAATGATCTATTAGAAGATTCACGAGGGGTACATGGTAGATACAGTTCTCTCCTCCATGAGCGGATTATGGAAGGTGTTGAGCAAGAAGACATAGCCTACTTGACCCAACACCTCCTTCAGTAGATAAAGCAAAAAAATGATTAAATAGATAGGATGGGGAAGCATCTAGTGGACTTGTTAGCAGTAGTCTTAGCACTTCAGAAACAAGCACTGGCAGTCCATCCTACTATAGCTGAGACTAGTCAGCTAGAGTTGGTGCATGTCTTGGATCCATCCAAGACTTTACCTCAGTATTAGGTATAAGAAGGTAGTAGACATTACCTCCATACAGAAAAGATATCAAGACATGGTTGAGCGGTGAGAGAAATTGGCTCAAGCAAGGATCATCATTCCAAAGGGTAGACCTAGAGGAATTTGATGCCATCCAATATCCTAAGGGTTTTTTGTGCCTCCTTCTTTTAAGAGCTTGATGGGAGTGGGAACGAGGTAGCATGCACTTTGGCTAGTTGAATTCGAATGGTGATGCTTTACTCTTCTCTTTCATAGCTTAGTAAGCATAGCCTTTGATTGCTAAACTTCAACAATTCGGTGAAGACTTTTTGAGTTGGGTAACTCTTCATCAAGAGGTTTTTGGAGCTTCGCAAAGGGTGTAGGCGATCTCGGTGGCTCAACAAAACCCGATGAGTCCCTCATTGATTACATTCTCGGATGACATAATTTGAGTATGAAATGTTATTTGTTTGAACAACACGCATTGAGATTCGCTTAAGAATATCTATGGTCCTGTCACCTTCATGCTCAAAGGTTTCACCATCAAAACTTTTGAGAAATTAATCAACAAGGTGGCTAGCTTACAAGGAGAAGCCAAACAGTCACCTTTTCTAGATCAATCAACAAAGCAGAAGCCAGCTTTTGAGAGAAGAAGCAGGTGATAGAGACAAGGGAAAGCGATGAGAGATTTGAGAGACCTCACTCCACATCACTTCCACCTCCTCACCACCAGGTAGCCTATGGCCATACTAGCCTCCATGGGCATCCTCCTCAATATCATCAGCGGTGGTACACATACCCTTCCAGTAGCTATGGTCCACCTACTCTTTTGGATAAACTTAACAAGCTTATTCATTTAAGAGAGGGTCTCAGATCTTTAAGAATCTCTTAAAGAAGCGATTTTTTTCAGATCTAGGAAGTGGGCAAAAGCAATGATCTAACTTTTTTCCCCTACCAATATGCTAGGTCATTTTGGAAGATTATTTCACATTCAAGGATTGGCTTGACATAGCTTCAAGACGGTGCCATAGTCATCCCGAAGAAGGAATACCTTGTGGAACAACCATCCAGTTCCATTAGGGTAATCCTTGGGGATACTTTGATCCTTCAAAACCAAAGAAGGTTGGGATATCTCCTTATCCAAAACCTCTAAGAAAATTATCTCAAAATCAAGAAACTTTCCTTGATAGGTGCAGCTAGCTCAAACCTCAACATCAAGGAAGGTTTGCAAGTTGTAGAGCCAACTTCGGGAAAGGGAATGCAACAGCTGACAATATATATGCCTGGGATAGCCAAGTAGCCAACCAGCGAGTCGACCTCCAATCCACGTGCACTACTACATATACCTCTTCACTTAGCTCTTCTTCTTCTAGTAGACATCTTGTATTGGCATATGAGGGCATCAAATCCCTCACCCTCTTACTTTACTTGATTTCTACTATGTACCTCCTATCAAATCTAAGATATTATAGAATAAAGCTAGCTTATGTCACTTTTGATGGGTTGTCTAAATCTATTTCTAATGATAACTCTTCAAGTCTAAACAATAACTATAATAATTCTGATCTTCCTCTTTGATTGAGTTGGATCTTCACGAATATTAGTTTGCTTGAGATAGACTTGGAATCATCCGATTAGGGTCCCATAGGAGAAGGCTAGGTGATGTGTGGTAGAATCTTTCCATTACCTTGCCATAAGAGATCACAAGTCAACCTCCATAGTGGCAAGGTTCTACCTCCTAGAGCTCAAGATAGAAGGAAATAAGTCATTGGTTTAGAGGATGAAGCCCCTCCACGGATGCTCACGGGATATGCTTATGGAGGATCAAGGTGGACTACAATGTCCTCTCTCAGCTAAGAAAGTTTCCATCTAAGCTAAGCATATATGATGCCCTTATCTTTTCCAAAGAGATGAGAGAATCATTGATAAAGGCTCTCCTTGATCTTAAGATATGCTTTCAGTGGCTTATTGGAGAGGCACATTCTTCCGAGAAGCTTGGGGATCACTTTCATAGATGAAGACCTTCTTGGGACATGGAGCATCGTCCCCTTCACATTATAGTGGACATGGCGATTCGGACTTAGAGTTCTCATCGAACTGGATCGGTGAACATTATGAGTCTAAAGACCCTTTCCTATTTGAGGATCGACATCTCCACACTCCAAAGAGACCAGATGATGTTGAGAGGATTCAATGAACAAGGAGAGAGGGCTTTAGGTTCCATAGTGTTACCTTTAGAGATAGGTGACTCGAAGACTGAAGCCAAGATTTTTATCATTGATTCGAATACTTCATTCACCGCTATGCTCGATAGGCCTTGGATACACCAGAATAAGATGATTCCATCCTCCCTCCATCAATCATCAAATTCAGGAAGGATGAGATCGAGTATTGTGTCAAAAGATGAAAAAATTTTCAAGAGAGTTGAGATATATGAGGATGCGACCTACTATCTTCCTCAAAATATATTTTCTCATGAACTTGGTCAAATTCAATTGCAAATGCAAAAGAAAATGAAGAAAAAGAAAAAAGCAAAAGAAAATGAAAATCCAAGTGAACAAGAAAGGGAAATTGAAGAAGAAATAGAGCCGCATATCACATTCCACCCACAGTTCATTCCATTATATGGACATGTGGGTAGGATGACTCGACCTCCACCAGGCAGAGGTAGAGGTAGAAGAAGAGGTAGTTCCAGAGGTGGAAGACCCCCTAGTTGGCCATCAACCAAAAGGGGTTATGTTCCAATTCACAGGAGTACCCCTCTTATTCACACTAGCTGAGGAAGAGTACCAACCCTCTAGTTTCATTAGAGGTGACACTTGAGCGACATCAATGAAGACCTGCCTCTCAAAAAAGCAAAGTATTCAAATCAAATGTATGTAAAACTATCGTTAGGAACATTAGCTCTAACCTCACTTTCATCTCAAAAATTTAAAGGTTTAGTAGTTCTTCTAGGGATGTCAAGCCAAAGTGATTCTTTTTGGGATCATTATCCTCAAGTCCTGAAGTTGATGTAGAACTTGAGGATGATTCATATAATGAATTAATGGAATTACCTTTTGATTGGTACTCTCCTTGTGTTCTTAATCTTACAAAGAAGGTTTGATTCCTTATTCATGGTCTAAGCACAGGTTAGAGTATTTTGAAAAGCTATGGAACAACATAAGGGATGCACATCAAGAGGACTAGATTCGATAATGGGTCCAGATGATGATGATTATTGCTAGTTGTCACCAACCAGAGTCTCGATAGTTCTTTTCACACCAAACCAAATCTTATGAGGATGTGTGTTTAGAAATTTAGATGATCCAGATGATCTCCAAATCAAAGATGCACCCTAAATTTGAAGAGGAGATCCATTCAACAATTGACAAGCTTAAAGAAATCAACCTCGGGATGGAAGAAAATCCACGCCCAACATACATCGTTCCGAATGAAGAAGAAACCAATGACTTAGCATTATTGAGTTTAAAGACTGCATGGAGTTATGAAGAGATGCCTAGATTATCTCCTGACATAGTAGTCCACAAACTAGTAATAGATCCTAGCGCTAACCCTATCAAGCAAGCTCCTG